>JAUJYS010002440.1:0-14801 GCA_033995665.1 Melogona broelemanni
TCCCTGCCCCTCACATAAACTCTATAGAGATTCGAGGGTGCAGTAATCCTGTAGTGCACTAGGCGCTACGGTGATTTAAAAAAAAAATAGGCTGTACCCCTCGAATCGCTTGAACAGGTAGTAGGGGCACACTTTCACCAGTACCTCTGGTTCGAATAACGAAAGCCCGAGCCGGAAATCGAACCCGGGATCGCCGCACACATGGCGGATGCTCTACCATTGAGCTACGACGACCGCATTTATTTTTCCTTTTATTGGCAATCAATGATCATCATCATCACCGATTTTCATACTTTCAGAATTTTTATTTTATTTTATTTTTGAAATTGAAGGAACGATAAAGTTTCATGTTCCTTTTGAAAAGAACAGGAACTGGAACGCGGGTTTTAATTTAAAAGGAACACAAAGCCCACACTGGAAACTCCCTCATCAAATTAAAAAAAGAATGCGCGTTTTAAAACCTGTGTGAGATCAGCGGATAGATGCAATTACATGCACGCAAAACCACAATCTGAACTTCCATCGGCCCAAGAAATGCGGCGAATTAATCTCGTTTTTCTCCATCTTTCTTCAAACTGGTTATATCCTGGCCGCCATTTTTCATATCCCTTGTTCATCCTGATGCGATCGAACGAGATCATCGGTCCGGAATAGGCCCATTAGCGGCCACAAAAGCCCCATGCCCCTCCACCCCCAAGAGGCCCACCCCCTCATCATGTCCCTAACACGGTTAGAGAGCCTGGCGTGATATTTTCGGCAGACCCCCAACGCTTAAAAGGGGTTTGGTGGGCGCAAAAGTCCATCTGCGTGCGGTGGGTCCTTCATTGAGATTCCCCTCCGTCCACGATAAAAAGGACCCCCCATATATGCCGCGATGCCGTTTTATTTTCCAAATCCTCAATGTATTAGAACCCATACATTAATACAAAGCAGATGCAGGTATCATGAAAACAGCTTAGAGAAAAGGAAAGGGCCGACGGTCCAAATTTTCGTATATCGGAAAGGACTGGTTGTTTCAGTATAGCATTTCTTCATACGTTTAATATCAACACAATATGTTGTTGAAAAAAAAAAGTATTCACTGTATGTACGCGTATGAACTCAAAAATAAACTTGCGACGTACTTGCACATTAATATTCGTCGAACCGAGACGAGTCAACGCTAAACGAGATTGTAAAGTTAAACACAAAATGATAAAGTCATGTCGAGGTTATAAGCATAATAATTACGCGCCATATATTCTAAAATTCCTGAATACGTTTTATTTTTCGTGAAAATGATTTTAATCGCCACGAAAATAATATTCGTAAAAAAATCAGCTTTATTTTTTATTTGAAGTTTACTACTAAAAAAATATACTCGGGTATTACATAATTTTTTGAATAATGTAATTGATGTTATTCTTGTTACTAAATATATAGCATAATTTTCCTTTGCAACATTTAATGATCAAAGTATATCATATGTTATTTGGGGCATTTTTTGCAAATTCCAAACAATATGCCAAATTTTATCTACTTTTAAACTCAATAATTAGATCATATTTGTCATTATAATGCATCGAAAAAAAATGTTAGGAGCCGTTTGATGAACAATTTTAGCAGTATAATGCAGTGCAACGGTCAAAATCAATAAGGACATACGATTGAGTAGAATGTTCGTACGTAAGTTGAGTAAAATGTTCGGCAGTATTATACCAAAAGGTTAGCAAGAAAAATCGCACGTGCTATGAATTTTGACGCAATACGAGGAGCCTTAGTCTCGGGGTGGCGCTCCGTGTATTTGCGTTTGCGGTCACCACTGCAAACATGTATAATTATTAGAGGCTTACCTGTATTTAGGAAGCTCCGTGTAGGCAGGCGTACACCTGTTGAGCAAACACACTTGGTCACGTATAGACAGACGTTGCCGTCCATCAACATTCAGTTCTTGGTGGCACCTGTATAGTTCGTAGAAACACTAAACAGTCTTCAAGTCTTCAAATCGCAGTTTAAGCAAATTTATCGTTGACTGCTTTGAACTTTTAACTGCTTTTAGCTGATTTGATGACATACTAAAATTTAGAATCTGTTAACGGCAAGATTGTGGCGTACTTTGTCTTTTTACTGTGCAATTTCCAAAAATATAATTGCCACTTTATTCTTTGCTTTGCCTCGAACATTTAGCTGCTTATAGCTGATTAAAAGAGATACCAAAATTACTTTAGCTTTTTTCACTGTACTTCATTTTGATATTCTACTTTATACACTTTAGGACCTGCGCATAAAATGCACGTTGAGATATGTCAAAATTATTAGTAATCAAAACGGCTAATACAAAAACTTCCACTAAATTCGCATAGAGTGAGTGAACACTTTCGCAGGCTTCATTCGAATATTGCTATTATCATGACGTCACTGCATGGTATTTGCGTCACAGAGACGTTGCAGCAGCGCATTCAGAATTTTATACGCACAAGAATTTGTGCACACAAAATGGCGGAAACTATTTTATTATAAAGAATATACACATGTATAACCTGAAAGGCGAAAAATATTTTGTCAGTAAAGTTGAATATTTTTGCCAAATTTAAATGAAAATTTATTGTAGTGATTTTTGTTATTATTTATTTTCATATTTACATGTTGCACTGTTTTTGGGCTAATGTTTATTTTTAAGAAGTTTATTTCCAGCAAAAACAAAATCAAAAACAGGGAACGTTCATGAACTCCTGTTTAGAATATCTTTTAACTAATCTTTTTACTCAGCGCGAGTGGTCCATTTCCTAGGATCCAGGTTCACACCCAGTCCAACTTGTACATATTGGTCCTGATCACCATATGGTTCCAGCGTGTGACCCGCCCTGGCCTGTCTTCACGACAACCACCTATTGTTGAAGTGTGTGGCCCGCGGGGCCAGATTAGCGCGCTTTATATCCCCACTGTTGACTTAGAGCTAATGGAACTGTGCATTATTGCAAATTAGTCGGATGCCACCCATCACCAATAACCTAATGCTCTTCTCGCTACCAAAATTCCATTCCGTTCCCCCACCACCCCTCACCCCTTCCCTTAGGCCATCTCTCTCCTCCCTACCATCCCAGCATCACTTCGTTATGGGTTTGTCAAAGTTGCACCCCTCCCCACCAGGGTTCGATTTGCCAAAAAAGAAGTGGGAGGGGGGTATGGGGGCTTTAACATGCACGCTATGGGAGTCTGGCCACCGAAGGGGGGGGGGGGGTAATACCCCCTCCCCCTGCAAATCGAACCCTGCTCCCCACTCATTCAGTAGAGTCAAAGATAAAGTTTGTAATAGTGTCGCAATGAATTATCCGCGGATTTATCTATAAGTTAAAGCGATAGTGCTAAATTTTATTTTGCAAGCAAGTTTTTATCGATAATTTATTATTCCTGGAAGTTGGTACCACTATATTTTTATCCATACATTCCATTTACAATTTTTGTTAAATTGTTTGGTAGGCAGGGGCCGGGGGTCAATTTTTGCCTCTCCCATACAGAGAAGATCACCGATATGCTTACCATCTCACTGATGCGTATTTGACAGCTTAAATGACACTGATTTAATATTAAATTAGCTCCATACTCTATAAAAACTAGAGGGACAAGGTCCGGTACAGCGCCGGGAAAGAGACGAACAGGGTTTTGGCAAAACTCTCTTAATAAAACAGAAAACGCGGACTTCAATTATACAACTAAGGTCTAGGTCTAAGTAGCATAACGAAATACAAATCTACTGTTCAGGTGTGAACCGACAACTGTCGACAACTGAATCCTGATCAAACTCAGGAATCCAGGAAACTATTTCAGCTGAGGTGAGCATGTTCGTTCTGGTGTGGAGAAATTCCAACATTTCGTGATTTTTTTGTGCTTAATAGACCTAGTCATTTACAGTTGTCGGTTCACACCTAAACAGTAGATTGGTATTGCGTTATGCTACTTAGGCCTAGGCCGTAGTTGTATAATTGAAGCCCTCGTTTTCTGTTTTATTAAGAGGGTTTTGCCAAAACCCTGTTCGTCTCTTTCCCGGCGCTGTACCGGACCTCGTCCCTCTCGATATGATTACGTGATCGAACGAAACTTCATGAAACAGTTCTAATCTCATGATTCCAAATTTCTACACTGAACTCATATGTCGTAGTACTGTCAAATTTTCTTTCAAATTTTGCGATTGTGACAAGTATATTTTAACGGAGAACGTATTTCTGGTAAATATGCTCTGTGCAAACACAAATATGCTCTAGGGAAACAAAAAAATAAAAAATAAAATAAAAAATAGAAGAAAAAAAATCACTAAAAATTTAAGACTTTTTAGCTAGAGCTAAAAAGTATTTGATAGCTTTTGCCGCATCCCTTTTCAATATTTCGTTCAAATGCCATATTAACGAGGCAGAAACACAATTAAAAATATTCTGCTGGGAGACAACAATGCTTTCGCTTTAATCTTTTACATCGGCATCATTATTTTTGATTGTTTACTCTTTATCTGGCAACATTGCCCGCGCAGGATCGCTTGGCATCAGTGCTGTGTGGCACGTACCACGGATGGTTCGACTCGCGGCAGACGCCCAGACGAGGAGAGGTAGGCCAAAAAGAAGCGAAACCGTCGAGAATGTTTATTTCTATTTACTATATTTTTAACTTTTTTTCGCTTATTATTATTACCCATGTCTGTGTCGTCGTTGACGTCGCGTGAATAGTGTAAATGGTTCCCCAGCTGCCGAATTGTCAAATTCAGTGGTGCGCGTTTTTTTATTTTCATTTTTGCCTTTTTATTTCTTTTTTCTTTTTTGTTGGTGGTCCGTATAGTATGGCTGCAAACGTGTTTGGGGTATTGGAGAGGCCAACACAGGGACCAGAGACGGTGGGGGTGGTGGAATGGGAGGCCTGGAATTTCAGCACCAACCTTAATCCACAACAGATGGAAAATTGCGTTTTTATTTTATTGCGTTCGATTGTGATGGGTAACGTTGCAGTAACGTTTTACCGAATGTGATGGGTGACGAAAGAGTAGGAGGTGAGGGGGTGAGGGGTGGCAAACCGCCCCCCCCCCCCTATTTCTAGTGGTACTGTTCCAATTCCCAGGGTTATTGGCTTCGCAAGAAACCCCTTCAGTATCCCTCAGCGGTTTTTTTAATTTTTGCTACCGGAAGGCCGGTCACTTCGGTGTTCATCCATACTATATTTTTTACTCAAAATTATTTAGCGTGCAAGTTTTTGTCCAATTTATTTTTATTTTAATGAAATTGCTTCTGCGTACTTAATGCAACACCCAACCCTATTAATGACACTGCTTATATATTTTTTGTTTAATTGAATTGCGTAATAAAATAAGAGATAAAAGTTTGCGACAAAAAAATATATCTGGTTTTTCGAAAAACCCATTTCCTATTGTTCTGCTATGAACTTTCCTGAGAAGTAGGCAAAGAAAAGAAAACAATAATAAATCTATTTTTAAATTTTCTAATATCAAAGTCCGTAATTTGTGGTTTAGATTTCAGTATTTCATATTCTCTCCATTAAATCAACGAATAATACAGCCCATTTTACTATTTTTCTTATTTATTTGTTAAAAGGCATGTCTCTTTTTCATCAGTATCCATTCGTTTGTAGGAGTTGGTTTGAGCAATCTGGGTTATAAAAAATATAACCATTGTGAACAATTTTTGTTATTGTGCTAGGCGCACAATACCGAATTTATTTTTAAAACAACGGCAAGTTGAAATTGATGTGAGAGAATACTGGATTAATCCGCATTGAC
The DNA here is from genome assembly GCA_033995665.1 of Melogona broelemanni. Classification (NCBI taxonomy): domain Eukaryota; kingdom Metazoa; phylum Arthropoda; class Diplopoda; order Chordeumatida; family Chordeumatidae; genus Melogona; species Melogona broelemanni. The sequence continues at coordinate 5,759 of JAUJYS010002440.1, forward strand.
AAATGATCTGAAGCCCGGTGCGGCAACCTGAATCTACACGCATATGTGCACGTACGTGGTTCTTCTGAGTGCTCTGTTTTTTAACCAGGCGATGACATACAGTCTACATTTAGTCCAGTCACCAATAGCTAATACCGCAATGGCAGCAGCCACGTATTTTTGCAGCCGATTTGCCATCCCTTTCTTTCCCCATCTGCTTCTTTCCTTTCCCCCCTCGTCCCATTCCCTGTCACTACAGCTATTTTTACGAGGAAGCAATGGAATGAGATGGGACACAGTTGGCGGTGGTTTTTGCCACCGAAAAAAAAATCGTATTTCTCTCCCCCGCACACCCCACCCACGCTTTTACGCACAGGTCTGGTCTCAGTGCTCCTGAGACTCAGATGCCAAATCCCTAAGTAATCTATGTAATTTATTTCAAAACAATTTTTTCACCTATAGCTTTGCTTATAGTCCTTCGTGGTTTATTGATTTACAACTTCGCTTAATTTTTTCACTTTGGCGAAACGTGTGATAATTTTTCCAATACTTTTCCACGGACTGAATAATAACTCTACGAATCCTGGCTTCGATTCTCGACTCGGGATTTCGTTTATCCAGTCCTGTAGTACGTGCCCACATGCCATAGTTTAGAGGGGGTACATAATCTCCTGCAGCTGTGATATTCACTACAGTGATTGATAATCATTGTCAAAAATTATTTTATTTTAAGGCCACCGTTTCATTATTTTAGGGGGTGCGGATGGTCTTAGGATGATATAGGAGGGGGATAACAGGATAAACAGCGCCCACGCCGTTTCTCGCGAATTGACCACTGGTCAGTGGGGACCTGTAGCCACGTGCCACTGACCGTAATTGATCCGTTGGTGGCGGCTAGCACCCGGAAGCTAAGTAGTACAGCTTAACCAGAACCGATCCCATTACATTTCCTCGACTACCCGCCACCCCTCTTCCTCCCCCGCTCCCCCCTCTTCGTCTCGACTTCGTCGACGTTAACGACGGTCGGTGACCACAGACACAAAAACCCGACATGTTTAGACATGCACTTCCGTGACTATTTTCAAGCAACAGGTGTTGGAAAACTTTGCACCCTGTTTTCAGAATTCAAAACTCGGTCGCTCCAAGTTTGGAAGTCTTTTAAGACATTGGCAGCGGTTTTGCGTTTCAATTCTTTATCAACAGATGGCGCTTTTAAACTATTGGTTAAGCTCCATTACGTTAGGTCTGAGATGCGTGGGAGCTGAATTCTACATAATAGGGAAAAAAAATTCTTTTTAACTAGCTAATGCACGTTGTTGAAGAATAAATTTCATGAGTTACGCAGAAATATCGTTTGTCTTGTCGGAACTCCTTTAAAAAATTATTTGGTCTTCTAAACCTGCGGTGCTATTAAGGATCGTTTGTACATGTAGATGTAGAAAGGGAAGACCGCGGCAAAAATCTTAAGATGTGGCATTTTCTGTAAAAGAATACAAGATATTTTTAAGTAAATATTTTGCAAATAACTGTCGAATGCTTAGAAATTTTTGAGGTAGTAGAAAAAGGACAGAACATATTCTATTTGTAGAACATATACTACTTGTACTCGTCATATCGGGCAAAGTTTGGTTGGGTAGTGTTCAATTGCTGATCTGCACTTGTCGAATGCTTTCGAAAAATTCTATCGTATCGTGATGGGAAAAGTTTACGGTACCAAGTTCATGTGATGGAAACATTGAAGCGAAATATTGAATCAAAATATTGATCATCAGCGACCATAAATAACAGTCAGCTAATCAGTATAATAAGATTACACCCCTAGAAAATATTTATAAAAGTAAAAAAAAAAAATGTTCAAACTTTTTTATGCGACATTTACATGTAGAATAGGAAACTCATTGGGGTAAGATATACGAAATATTTTGCGTATCATGTAGAGAGAAAATAAAGAATCCATTATCGAAATTGTACGACTTGTAGCCCCAGAAACAAGTCACTCAAAGTGCGTCGGTCCACAGTTTTTTTTAATTTTTATTCCGGATCACTGTAGTGAATGGCACTACAGGAGGTTATTGTACCCCTCGTATCGCTGTGGCAATGTGTGAGGGGCACCTTCCAGTACCATAGGATCGAATAAACGAAAGCCTGCGCCGGGAATCGAACACGGGACCACCCGCTTGGTAGACTATGACCATATCCATTGAGCCACGGGGGCCGACAGTTCCAATCCTTGCGCTGGCTCTCGTTTTTTTCCCTCCCGATTTCGGAGTATTGGTGAGAAAATACGAAGAATCGCCTTAAGTTACAAAATAAAAATCATTTAAAGAAAAGAAAAAACAATATTTTAACCAATGGGAAGCCTGGAAGGATTGGTGAAACACGCTTCCAAACGCATGCTACAGGCGTCCATCCAGCGCGCCACCACGCAATGGTGGGTGGATGTGAAAGCACCACGAGAAGGGAGAAATGGGAGTTGATGCACACAGAACGAGTAAGACAGACAGAGAGAGAGAGAAAGAAAGAGCGAGACTCTCCTCTGCCATCTGCACGTGCCACGTGGTCGTGTTGTCTTGAAATCGCGATGGCATCGCCAGGCTGCCATTCCCTCTCGCCCGTTCCAACAGATCGACACGCGTTGCGTCGTCTCTCTTCCGAAAGAGAACAGTCGGCTGCTTACTAGTTCGTAAAATGTCGTGAAAAGTGAGTGCGTCCCCGTTTCACAGACCACGTGCTGCCGTGACTTTTCCAGTCCATGTGTCATCCTGTCACCGTGTAGGAACACTGGGATACGTGCTTCGCCTGTTGTACTCCAATAACCGTGGATTATATATTTGTGCCGGTGAAATTACGGAAAAGTGTGGAGTTTAGTGAAAAATTTCTGGATCGCGCGTGGCCGGACTCCGTGTGCAGCGACGGAGCAACAAAATCGCGCGTGCCAACTCACGCTCCCGGGTGACGTCACACGGTGAGCAGACGAACCTGTAGGCGGGCGTCTGCTAGCACGGGAGGGGAGAATCGCAGCGTGCATGTGCAGCAGCTCCTCTAGCGCGCTCTCTCACGACTCGCGTCGCCTCATCGGCCCACCCCTCTTTCCGCGCGCGCTCCGTGATCGGTCGCGCCACTTCTCGGCGTCCGAGGGCGAAAAACGTGTTGTGGCCACGTCCAGCCAGCAGCAAGCAAAAGCAGCAACGCGCACGCACACAAAACGAACGCCAGACTCGGCGAGAGCGAAAGTGCGCCGCCCCATACGCCCCGAGACCGGTGCTGCTGCTCATCTTTTTCTGCCCGCGCGATATACACACACCCAGACAACAGATTCCAACAGTGTATGAGCGCTCGTGTGGCCTATAGCTCCCGCTCCGCGCCATAAAAACAACTTATATATCGGGGAGAGAGTGTGTGTGTGCGTGAAAGAGAGAGAAAAACTTCGTCGTCCTTCCGATCTTCTTTTTTCACCACTACCACCACCGTCGTTTTTCATCCCACCCACCATCCAGCCTCCTCCTCGTTTTTCTTTTTCACTCCATATTACAAAACTCTTTTTCTCCCATTTTTTATCTTTCGGCTCTTAATTTTTTCCCCACGACCACCACCACCGCCACCTTACCATCATCATCATCATCACCGCCCCTCAACCTTTGCGGCTTTTATGATACAGAAACGATTTTTTTGTTCTGTTATTTTTTTTCTGCTCCGACGTCAAACCTTTCTCTTCGATAAGCCCCTCGTCTATCTCGGGGTTGAGCTAATTGCATAGCAGGAACCCCGGACCTCATATTGATTGAAGAGGGACTGACGCTTACTCGAGGTCGCGGTCCGCTCCCACCCTCCACCCCCGATATCCCACCTTTTGCTAACTATCCACCCCATCCCACCCTCCAACCATTACCTGGAGCAAGCGCTATTCGGTGCACCTTTCGGGCATATACATCGCCTCACTAGACGCTCTCCTCGCAACGACAAGTTTTCGCCTGTCAGCAAAAGTTTGTTTGGCGCCGCCAACAGCTCCCGTGCACGCCGTGTTCTCTAACCGAGGACGGTTCTGTCGGATTTTCGCGATTGTTTCGTTGGTGCACGTGGTTTCCCCCCTCACATCATTTCCATATTGCGGGACCTCTCCACCACTACTACTATGATCGAGCTCTCGTGATTTTTTGAGCGCGCGCGCCTGGAGGCTACACCAGCCACACAACTCGGCCCACCTTCATAATTCATCGGATTCGATTTTTTTCACCGCCTCCGCCAACACTCATCGGACACGAACCTCGAGCCAAAAGGGAAGAGAAAAAAATCCTGAAGGATTCTGTGTGCTCCCAGCTTTTTTTCTATCGAGAGATAAAAAAAATAAGATTGGTGCGCGCGTGTTATTTTTATTTAATTTCGATCGACTCGGAAACGAATCTTGCACTTTAATCATCTTCGACAACTACGATTCCGAACACCACCCCATCACCACCTCCACACATCACTCGCAGTCCATTGTTAGCGTCCGAACAAACTTGACAGGTGACACCAGGTGACACCACGCGCGTTGCTAAAAGACTTCTGAGTGGTGCAAAAAATCGACGAACATTGTCCTAGACGTACGTAAATATCGAGGTGTTTTTATTTCCACGTGATATATAAGAAAGAAGAAGCACAATATTCGCTATAAAAATTATTACCGATGTTTTTTGTGCCCGCGCGCCCTCGATGTGCGCGTCTATCTCCGCGTCTCCGCGCGCCAGACTGTGTGCGTTTCATCGTGCATGTTCGAGCCTAATTAATTGCTGATTTCGATCGCCGGGAAACTAGATGATTGCCGCGCGGGTGTTCATTCACGTTGTCTGTCGGTCGCCTCGCGCGTAAGCCCACCACCAACCGACCCTCGAACACCGATCGCCGACTTTTTACAATTACGTGAATCTCGTCTTGATTTTTTTTTCGCGCGCCCTTTCACCGAACTCGTTACCACCGCCACCACCTACGCCAAGGTCCCGAAGAGCCACGCGCGCGTGGATCAGGGAACTTATTTGTCCAACCCTGGACCTGTACTCGGCAGGCGCCCCGGCGGGCGACTATCCGGCCTCCAAGATGTATACCATGTACAAGGAGTGCAAAATTTCGCACAAGGATCTGTGCATGGGGGGCATGATGAAACCCAGCGATGCCTCCCCCGCCCCCGATGACTATCCGGCGCTCCAGCAGTACCATCACTCCAAGGTAAAGATCTCCCACCCCTTCCTTGACCAATACTGTCCGCTCTCCCACACGCAGTTCCATGAGTAGAGAAATTAGCAGAACGGGAGTCGTATGTACGGTGATCTATTGGGCTAAGTTATTTATTCGTCGTCCCACAGTGACTCAGTGGGTATGGTCACATTCTACTCAGCGGCTGGTCCCGGGTTCGATTCCCGACGCAGGCTTTCGTTTATTCGATCCTGTGGTACTGGCGTCACTCCTGAGCTTACATTAGGGAATCAGTAACTTAGGGGTGGATCCTGCAGCCTGGCTATTCCAGCTGCCCATTCTCTTCCCGTCCCTTCCCTGCCCCTCACATATCTTCATAGAGACATAAGGGTGCAGTAAACTTGTAGTTCACTAGGCACTACAGTGATTTAAAAAAAATATATTTAGAGAATGAAAGCATTTTGTTCAGGTCTGTTTGCAAAATTTGCGCGAGCTCATTCGCTGTTAATTACAAATTTTGCGACAGCAGCAGTGAGCTTTCCAACTTTCCAGGAAATGCCTCCTTGTTGTAAATAAATGTGTCGCAAGTGCAGAAAGTTCACTTATTCATTCTAAGTTCAAAGTCATTCTAAGCTTTTAAAAAAATAAAAAATAAAATTGATTTTTTGACTGCTGGAATATTGTTTTTAATATGAATAATCTAGATTATTTTTGCTGTAAGATATGGATATTCAATTTGTGATCAGTCATCTTCAGTTGAATAGTTCTTAAAATGCTGCTCATGACACATACGTGACTGGCTCGAGCCTCCTGTCCTCATCTCGCCCATTCGAGACCTTAATTGCACCCTTCAGGTGGTAATAGGTCTACAAAGGACCCCACCGTTCCCCCAAATGTCCAACGTCGTCATCATCGCCCCTCCTTTCATCTTAATTCATTTTTTATTGTCTTTTGTTGTGCTTCCGTTAATGATGTTTCTCGATGTGTAATTATCTTTTTATGGTTTTATGTCTTCGATTTTTTTTTTTTTTTACTTTTCGGTTCACTCATGAGGATACTGCCCCCACCCCCTCATATAACCCCTCGCCCCGTTTCTCATAGTTTCCTGTTTATTCCTGGATTTTTTTGCCTGCTTTTTTTGTTGGCGATTCTCAATTTTTTAGCCTTGGGCTGTAGTCGCCGAAGAAGGCGCGTATGCGCCAACAGCGTAGACTGCGCATAGAGTTAGAAAACTCTGCAATTCGAGTACAACAACTTGTTTAATTTTGTGGGTTGCGTTTATATTAGCATTATCATTTGGTTTGATATTGGAATTTTAGAAACTATGTTTATAATAACTTTTAAATTTAAAAGTTTAGTTGCTGCGCTCTTAGTGCCGTATACTCGTCATAGTTTCACCGTGTGTCGATAAAGTTTTGAAAAGTGCCTACAGGCGAGTCAATTCATTCTGCGCGTACTATTGATCCTCCTTATGCAAGTTGGACGGCGAAACGTGCGCAAAATCGTTAAACGAAATGCCGGCGGGGCCGTCACTGTTTCGCCGGGGCGGATGCCACAGTTTCTCGTCCCGCCAGAAATGGCGTTCTCGCGCGCATGGACACTTGATGCGGCAAAAATAAAAAGAGAAAATTACAGAAAAACGAAAACTGTTTTCCAGTGATTCAAAAGTTGTAGAGTTTTGATTCAAATGCAAAATTGTTCACCAAAGTACTAAGAATCTACTTTTTTTTTAATTCCATGTAGAAGCATTTGACGGCAGTCCAACCAAAAGGTGTCTCAATAGCTGTTAAAAATCTACTATACATATGGGTCTTAGTTGCGAATGGGACAGGCTGTGCTTTATCCAAGTAATGGCCTTATGTTTTATTGCTTCAGATTCTCTATAGACTTCTTGCATATTGTTATATCAATCCGGACTTTTCAAACTTCCGTCTAATAGTGATATTTGTTTGCTTTGGTAAGCCATTATTTTAATTGTGGAACCTGAATTATTATAGATAAATTAGCAAAGAGCTTATTTATGGATTGCGATGCGGCTTGGGCTCTTGCCACTTCCAGCAGGATTCTGTTACAATAACATGCGATCCCCTAAAGTCGTCATGTCATATATCCATGCAGTATTCCAGTCGATTTGAGGGAATGAATGTTTATGCTGATTTTGAATAAGGGCACGCGCTGCTTGTTGCTTCAAAATTGTTTAGATTCCGGTGGACACAAGCAAAAAGCGTTCTCCAAATGTTCACTATCGAGCTTCACGGCGAGATATAATCGGTGTACAAAGTAGTAATTTCTGAATCGAAACTATGCGGTAGTAAATATTTTGTGCTTTATGCGATTTTTCTCCAAAGATTTTAAAATGTACTAGATGTGCAGGGAAATATTTTCTTGAATTTTTAGTGATACGTTTCGGCGTCGATGCGATGACCTGTTTCCTCGACTCCTTAAATTTTAATTTTAATTTGATGTATACTATTATACTTCTTTAGTAATAAACTTGTATGTAGCTTGACGTTTCAAGAACTCGAAACAAACATTTTATTTATGTTTACGTTTGAATTAAGCAAGGATTGCAGATTCCACGAACTACGGCGAGATTATTTCTAGGAATTGTTACAGCCATGCTATTTCATGGCGTATTTCCACACGTTTCACACAACACAAATTTAATATTGCTGAGCAAAAGGCTGGAAGAGGAGGGGGGGGGGCGGCGAATGTAAAACATGGTTCTTTATATACAGATGTATAAAGGGGGTTGAGAAAAAGCGAGAGCGCCCTCGCTACAATTACATTTTGGAATTCACGTTTCCTCCCACCTCCCCCCTTCCCCCTCAACCAAACCATCAGTGGAGCAGACATAAATAAATACAGACTTCAGGTGCACACTGGGAACCATTATTAGGGCGTGTTGTCCGTGACGCAAGCATGTCGTCACATAGAGTTTTCAAAAAACTTTGCAAACGTCGTACCGTGGTGAAACCCGTACGGTACACCTAGACTTTACATTTCGCGCATTCACTTTCCTCATCTCTCCATACCCAATTTTTTACTGTTTGCTTTTCAACAACGGTCTGAAAGTGTACGTCCATTGAGCATTTTTGTTATACGGGCGACACCGTGCTTCCCCTTATAGTAGGTTTTTAAGTTTTTTTTTAATTCAAGAGGACACCTTTTGGTGTCTTACTCGACCCCCTTACACTTTCACTCGAGTATAAATGGCACTCAGGGATTACAGCGAAGAGTGGATCTTAAAAAAAAAAAAATCCTACATTTATATAGGCCAGTAGACTATGGTCGAATTGGGGCCATGTGTAGATTTTTCGGTGTGTGGGTACCCAAGCAGGCAGCCCCAAAATCCTTCTTTAAATAAAAAAAATGCACCTGTATTGCCAGCCGAACACACATCCCATAGTATTCCCGCGAATATAAAGGAGTTGCAAATGCACGTTTAAAAACCACCCCCTATACCGCTCAGCCCCCAACCCCTTAGCCTCAGGCCGCCCCTTGACTCGGCTGATTAGACGGTGAGCTATGGTCCGAGTTCGGGTTATGCCAACGCCCGATATCACTCTTCGTGTCCCGGCGCCGTGGGATCTCATTTTTTTTTTTTTTTTTAAACCGTCGTCTCGTATTCATTCGGCGACAAGGGGGTATTTCCACGTATTATAATCGCGGCGGAGAGAAAATCCAAAGACTCCACCCAGTGTTCCGTCCAGTTTGGCCGGGGTCTACGGCGGTAGGGAGGTTCGACGGGATCGACGCACATATATCTTCATCCCCTTGTTTGATTAATGAGGGCTAAAGAGGAGGATTTATGGTCGTGCGAGAGGGAGATGCGACCGGGCGACGGCGATGCTCCCTCCCCCACCTCCCCCCCCCCTTATAAATATATCCAGGA
>JAUJYS010002441.1:0-14800 GCA_033995665.1 Melogona broelemanni
GGGGTGGATCCTGCAGCCTGGCTATTCCAGCTGCCATTCCCCATCCCTTCCCTTCCCTGCCCCTCGCACATCTTCATAAAGACATGAGGGTGCAGTAATCCTGTAGTGCACTAAGCACTACGGTGATTAAAAATAAAAAAGTTGCCCCTGAAAACCCTATGGTTAGCAACCAGGCAGAGCTTTGGTGCTTTAAAGAATTGCCAACAATTTGATGGCATGGTTTTGCCCACGCTATCACGCTGTCACGTTAACGATATCGAATCAAATGCGCAAAATCAAAACGTGAATTTGTCAATAGGACATATAGGAGTATTATTTTAAGACAAGTCAAGGCATTACAATGGATTTATGCCAAACGTTTCAAAAATCAACGCAATTCCAGTGAACAAATCAATGTGAAACTACTTCACTACTATAATTCCTATTTTCTTTGAGTGTATTGACAGTATAACAGATTAGACTAGGACATTCTCGTCCTTAACTTTCGTCATTTGAACCCCACCATAGATAGGGCTGCTTGCGGGTAGAAATCGCAATTGTAATTGAGGAAATATTTCAACGACAGTTTCAAATTTTCAGTAGCCAATTTTAACCGAGCAGGAAAAGGAGATGCGTGATTTTAGAGTGTCACATTCCATTTTACCATCTACCACCCTCACCACTACCACCACCCCTACTACCCCTCAGTAGAAGCCATCAGCAAGAGTGCAGCGTGTGAGCGCTGGGGTTGAGCCTAATTTGTTATCGTCGCCGCGCTGCCGTTTTCCCTATTGATAGATCCGCACCAACCGGGCGAACATCTGCCGACATTTGTCTTACACAATATTAGATGTGTCTCTCCGCAACCAAAAATCCCTCTCCGACTACTGTTACGCCAAATACGGACTATCCCACTCCACGTGATTCATCCTTGAAAACTGAATAAAATTTGGAGCTAACACGTGTTTTGTAAACACGTGTTTAATCCGGGGAGAACATAATAAAATTGCGAGCGAGAACGTGGCTTTCTCAGTACTCGTGCAGTTTTTCATGTAATATTTTTTTTATTTCCAATCGCTGTTATACGACTTAACCCACGCACGTGATTAATCCGGCGAAAACAAAAAGTAAAATTACGAGCGAGCACGAGGCTTATACCACAGATCGTGATTTTGCAGGAAAAGAAAATAAAATTTTAGGCGAGCACGTGATCTATTCGGTCAACATAAAGTTAGTTTTGTTATAATTCGATTACCTTGAATCGTTGTAGTAAAAGGAGATTCTGATTATTTAATTTTTTAGAACTGAAATGAGCTTCTCTGTACCTGACAGATTAAAAGTGTCTAACTATCGCACTTTACAACACTGATTTTATGTACGTTTAATCGGTTTTTCTCGATTTTTTAGAAGACATTTAATGATTACAAGACACCGCAAATTAGCCCCAAAAATAATGATACTGATATGTTACCAGTTTATGTTTATGTATTATGCTAAATTGAATTATGAATTTATTATTCATTGAATTTCAATTAATTGTTTGTATGGACTAATTATATTGCCGATATTAAAGATATGTGTTTAAAGATATTTTTGGGTTGTGCGCAAGATTGCTTAACAGTGTTCGGTTTTGTTTCAGCTAATACCAGTGATCGACCGAAACCGGCCAACATATAGACGATATAGACGCGTGCCGCTAAATGGCTCTCGTGTACGATATAACAACTGAACTTTTTTAATTTAAAAAATTTGTAATAGTTGAGGCTGCCATGAATATATACTCTTGAGAACCTTCGCCTACAGCCAGGCACGCTTCATGAATTATAAATCGATTCATGTTTTTTCTACTTATGAGTTTCCGTTTTGCACTATGCTTCTGCCTAAAAAATCGGATCTAGCTTGTCGACGTCATTTTTAATAGCGAAAATTTCAATAGTAAGACTATTTTCCCACCCACAATTGAAACAAAATTTCTACTTTCCGTGGCCACGACTAATCGTGTCTTAGGTCAACTCCCAGATCCTAGATCGCGTTATTTTCATGTTTTTAATAACTTCGATATTTACAATTTACAATTTGAACCCGCAAGCAGCCCCTTGGGGGGCCTATGGCGGGGATCAGAATACCAGTAAAGGACAAGGGTGGGATATTTCAGCAGGCTCAGCACCTGGGGCTCTGTAAGACAGTTCCACTGTCGATGCACTCGGGGGAAATATGAATTAAAGTATGCTTTAGTAACACGAGTACAACTGATCTCTATTCATTTCAGTATGCCCTGTTCTTCTAAGAAGAAGTTTTTTCAGCATTGACAGCACAAACTCCATTTAGGATGCGGACCAACAATCTAATATTAGTTTCATTCCTGCTGTCTTCCAACGACTCCCACCCAGTATTATCGATGGCATGTTCGTGACACTATCTTTCGCGACATGACTGTATTAAATTTGTGTTTAATTTCACAATCTCGATCGTTCATCGTTGTTCTCTCGGTCCGGCGAATTTTATTGTAAATGTACGTCTCGAAATTTGTATGTATGTGTTCCTATTGTATATACCGTAGATTATATCCGAGATGAGCATTTTATGGTCAAATCTTCCTAATAAATCAATTTTGAAACAAAAAGTTTCTTTAAATTTAAGACGTTCTCCGTAACTGACGGATTAAAAGTGTCTTGCTATCAGACTTTGTTTCACTGCGTATTAATTTATTTTATGCAATCGAATGAATTTCAATTGACATGTACGAGTATACATATGTTGCAATCCTGTCCCTACGTCGCCGTGTGTAAATTTGAGAGGGGTGGATAAGGAAGGGTCACACGAGGCTTGTTGAAAATCTATGAGTTTATATGCTTGCCTGTGTGTATGTGGCTTTTTTTTATATCGGTGGCTGATCTGTTGCTGATATCTATAGGCTGTCACGTGTAAAATTTCATTAATCACAATTTCGTGTTGGCGCCGTGTGGGATAGTAGGAAGTTCGGAACGGAGGAGACGGGTTGTGGGGGGACGAGAGGCTTTCCCGATACGATATTTAGTGCCAGTTATTTTTCTGTGGGGTGATGTAAGGTGGGTGCGGGGGTGGTGTTTTTTTTGGGGGGGGGGGGGCTTACAGCTGGCATTTAAGAAAACAACGAGAAATTATGCTTTGCTTGGTTCGATTAGATGAATTGCACCAAGCCGCCATTGGCTACTCCTGTGGCGCCATCTAGTGGCCGATTTCGTGGCAGTTGTGGTGAGCGCCACCTATATGTTCCTTATAAGTACGTATCCCCTCGTTTCCCAAACTGTGCTCCGAGGAGCCCTAATGGCTCCGCGGCTACTCCTGGAAAATTTAATAAATAGAAAAATGCCATTAACTTGTATTAAATGGAGCTCCGCTATTAAAATAAGTGGCCTCTAAGGGGCTCCGTCATTGAAGTTGGTTTTTAAAGTTGCTCAGCGAGTCAAATAGCTTGGGAAACACTGACATATCACATATTGCGTCAACAACCCGAGGTGTACATATTCTGTTTACTACAGTGAGGGGAACTTTCCTATTTAAAAAAAGTAATTAACTAATCTAAATACGTTCTAATTATTTAAAGCAACAAATAACCAAACTTTTATTTATTTTAAATGTCCGAAAGTGAGGCGTTTAACCAGTTATGGTAACTTTAATTAATGATTATTAAATTCCAATATCGGGCGTTAAGCGTTATTAAAAAAATTGTATTTTTTGTTTAGTCTTGGACTTCTATATGTTACTGGCGCTATCAATTTATTACAGTTTTTAATTTTAATTTAGTCTAAAGCGATGCGCAGGAAGAGCAGAAATTTACGATTTACAATTTTAACCCGCAAAGAAGTCCCTTTGGGAGCCTATGGCGGGTAAAATCTGGGATAAATACTGGGAATGGTCAAGTATAAATATTTTATTTCAAACATGAGTTCGATTCTTGCCGCAAATTCCACTGTCCTTTCGAATTGCAGCTGGGCAGAAAATCATTTGAATCCTGCCCTCCAATAATAATAAACGCCTGAACCCACTGGAGCGAATGCAAATTTGTCTTAATAATTACCGTAAACACATCAGCCGCATTCGGCGAACGAAAAAATAAAACCACCGACGCAAAAAAAAAAAAATCCTCTGTTTGTGCCTACTTAATTCTGGTGGTGGTGTAGAGCAGATACATCGCCTACACAAGCGTACAGTATGTACAATAAAAAGGGAGTGGATTCAAATAACCAAATTAAAATTTGAAAACTTTGAGTTCCAAATCAGTCATGTTGACTAGACCTTCTTTTTTGAAAATGCCGTCGTGCATATGTGCTGCTGTATGACGTCAGTAATTAATATTTGCGTTCGAATATGTCGTTAGAAAAGAGGAGCGCACCACCATTTCCTATATGAGTAAAAAATAAAAACTTTCTTTAAATAATAATTTCTTGTTGACTTTCTTGAGAAGAAATGGATTCTGGTTGACTTGAAGGTAGCGGTGGCGCGTTCCTGTAATCCCGCTGCTGGGAAACGTAAGAACCGATGGCATCCTACGAAGCTTACGGTCCAGGGTTCGATTCCCGGCGCAGGCTTTCGTTTATTCGTTAGCCTGGGGTACTGGCGTCACCCCTGAGCTTCCATTAGGGAGTCCAGAGCTCAGGGGTGGATCCTGCAGTCTGGCTATTCCAGCTGCAACCCTCTTCCCTTCCCTTCCCTGCCCCTCGCATATCTCCATAGAGATATGAGGGTGCAATAATCCTGTAGTGCACTAGGCGCTACGGTGATTTAAAAAAAAAAAGTCTACAAACCACCCAGTATCCATTTTTTTACAAGGAAATTTCTCAAAAAATATTTTATTAGAAAAAAGTTTTGTTTTACGCAGAAAGCAAATGGCGGTGCGCTCCTCTCTTTTCGATTTCCTCTATTTCGTGACCTCTATTTTCGAACGGCAATTTAAATTACAAACGTCACAGCAGATCGTGTGTGTACGATGGTATTTCCAAAAGGAAGGTGAATGGGCGAAATTTCGTTCAATTTGATATACGTTTGCCAATTTTAATTTGTAAATTTGAATACACTCCCTTTTTTATTGTACACACTGTGTAGTTGTACGAATTAACACGCGCACTAAGACAACACAGAGCGCGATATGTGTATAAATAAAATATCCCCCAGGTACTGTATTGAGACTCGAATATATTTTTTTCGCTCCCCGTAATGTTTATAATTGCCGACGGTGCTTTTGTATTAATACAAATTCGAGTTCCACCACTAGGTATTAGAGGAAAGGAGGAGGACTTACTATTTTTTATTGCAATAACAAAATGTAAATGTTTCTATAATGAATATACACACACGCGTCTAAAAATGCAATGTTTCTGTCATGAATATTCATGAATATTTTAGGCGAGCGTGAAGGTGTACGTGTAGAGACTGGCTGGTGCCAATCTGTATCTTGAATAGGCGGAGCATCTATCAATCCTCCAGAGACCCTGTGTTACATATGAAAAGCGTTGGTTAAATATTATTATTTTTGCCAATCGATGATCGTCATCACTGAAGTGAATATCATAACAAGCGATTCTGTACCTCTCTAATCGCTTAAGTATGAACACATTCAAGGGCACAATTTCAGCGCCGGATAGATTTACTTTGAAAATCAACTCGTTTCCGTCCCTCGTTCCTTCATAAAGTACCGATGATGTTCCTCGCTTCTCTATGTAAAGTAAAGGAACGAGGTCGTTCCTCGTTCATACGATTTAAAAATAAACAAAAAAATGTGAAGTTCGATGCGGTAGCATTTAATTTTTTAGCGCCATTTTTGAATTAATTGGATGACAAATAACTGGCACCAAATTTTTAATTTTTATTTTTTTTATTAAAAGTCACCGTAGCGCCTAGTGCACCACAGGACTACTGCACCCTCGTGTCTCTATGGAGATATGTGAGAGGCAGGGAAGGGCTGGGAAGGAGATTGGCAGCTGGTATAGCCAGACTGCAGGATCCACCCCTGAGCTCTGGACTCCCTAATGGAAGCTCAGGGGTGACGCCAGTACCGCAGCTCGTCGAATGCTCGCCGAAACGACTGCTTCTGCCGGGAATCGAACCCGGGACCACCCACTTAGAAGTCTATGATTATAGCCACTGTACCACGGGGGCCGTTCTTAATATTAATGACAGTTGAACTTTAACTCATTTCAATACCTTGATAGGGCGGCAATTAATTATTCCAGTGTTGGGTACGTTTATTTTGAAAAGGAATTAACTCGTTCCCGTTTCTCGTTCTTCCTTAAAAGGAACGGAACGACGATATTCCCCGTTTCTCGTTCCAAAGGAAGGAAGATGTTCATCATTCCTTCGATTTAAAAATAAATACGAACTGAGTTCGGCGCGGCAGTCACTAACTAACTTCCGCTGGCGACACACTTTGGAAAATTGTACTTTTAGAAAATTGAAGGCTCTTTACACAGAAAATTAACCTCCCGTTCCAGTTCCTGCATAAATTAAAATAACCTAGGCGTTTCTAAGTTTCTCAAATGAGGAACCAGTTCCTAGGAACGGAACCTTTCCGTTCTGTTCCTACCCGACACTCTCAATGCGTTATTTGCTATTGGATTGGTTAATTGGGTTTTGAAAAATAAACAAAAGTGACAAATGTTGCACTTATAAATAATTAACTGCGAGAAACAAATCAAGAAAATTACAATAACAATTAAATGTAGAAACTCTTTCGCACACGCACTGTTAGGTGAATTAAAAAAAAAAAAAAAAAAAGTAAGATCCCCAAAGATGGTGGCAGTGCTTAACCACTACCGTCGTTAGCTAACGAGTGGCTTAACGCGTTGTGCAGTAAACGTATTATTCATATTCATAATGATAGATTACATTTCGCAAATAAACCGTTTAGTAACGGGTTAATGGGCAAATTGGAGGCCATGCAATTCTCACGGGAGTTTAAGCGATCTCTGAAATAAATTGCGAATAATTTCCTGCTCGAATAGTTGCGCGAAGTAGATCGTAGATGTCGCTGCAATCGCTCCATTCGCTTCAATATCGCCTGACTACCTGTTCCAGAAAACTAGACCTGCGCCTAATTTCTCTGACCGGAGTAACACCAATGTCAGCAGTTTGCGATTCAATTGTTTACTACATTTGCCCGATACGAGACGTTCATAACGCGTATATCGTTCGCTTGAGTGCGTACTGTATGCAGTGTTGGGTTCGTTCCTTTTAAAAAGGAGCCAGTTCCAATTTCCGTTCCTTCAATGAAAAAAGGAACCAGTTCCAGTTACAGTTCCTTAAAAATTTCAAGGAACCTGGTCATTCATAAGTTTGTTTTCAAAAGGAACCTATAACTTTACCGTTCCTTAGATTAAAAAAAAAAAACATTGCGGGAACTAATTACAAGACAAATGCAAATTTGCGGACACAGATCAAAAACTTTAATAGTTTCTTTTTGATGCTGCCAAATTGTTCTGCTGAAGACACACTTTGGAAAATTATACTCGTAGAAAATTCAAGTTTATGGCAAAAGAAAATGAACCACCATTCCAGCTCATCAAAAAATAATTAAACAATCCCCGTTCCAGTTCCTACAGAAATAAAAGTCAAAACCTCAAAAAAGAAAGAAACTCCTAGGAATGGAACTTTTCCGTTCCGTTCCTACCCAACACTGCGGATAGCCATATTTTACAAATGTTTTTTTGGCCATCGCTGGTTTATTCAGAAACAACCTGAAATACATAGCTATCTTTTAAAGACTTTATACATTTTGTCGAACCCATTATACCATCCCTCCTACCTCCCCCATGTAACTGGTGCATCCAATAATACAAGCGCCAAAATTGAGAAGTCAAACCACTGACGCATGCGCTCACAGTAGATAAATATAGGAATTATGCTGCTTTATTTGCTCGCGCCAATTGTTCGCTCACCTTGCTCGTTTTGTATGCAAGTGTATGACGAAGCATCTCACCCGTTCAGCTCAATAACAAAATTTTAAATTTCCGCTGACCGAATGGACTAGACTCCCGACATAGACTAGATACGATTGTACCTGTTCAATTCTACAAAAATAAAAATAAAAACGCGCTGCAATTTGCATGTTCCAGGAAACAAATCGAATCGTTCAAATACTATAAAAATAACTTTTCAAGAATACTAGTTTTCATTTTAGATTTAACGGTACAATTAATTTAAAAAAAATGTTCGATTTTTTTAGACACACTAGAAAAAATATAATTTGCAAAAGTATTAAAAAAACTCATCGACAAAAGGACAAACTTCAATTACAATTACAATATATACCCGCAAGCAGCCCCTTTTTAGGGGGGCCAATGGCACAAAAGAAGAGTGTAATTTTGTTGTCAAAACTCGGTATTATGAAAACCTACTAGGGTAAATTTCATTGATTAAACGAGTTTGCGAATCAGAAGTCACTCGAACATTGGCAAAAGTTTCTTAAAGTTTGCGAAATTCATATTGCCAACTTTAAGAAACTTTTGCCAAACTATTGTCCAGTTATTAGGAACAGAACTTTTCCAGTCAATTTCTACCCAACGAAACACTTTGGAAAATTGTACTCGTAAGAAATTGAAGGTTTTGGGAAAAGGAACACAGAAAAGAAACTTCTATTCCAGTTCCTAAAAAAAAACACTTCCCATTCCAGTTCTACCTAGGAACTGAACTCTTCTATTTATCGTTCCTACCTAGATATAGAAAATCGAGCTTATGACAAAACAAACCCCTTTACACAGAAAATAAGCTCCTGATCCAGTTCCTATACAATTAAAATGCGTGTATAAGTTTCTCAAACAATGAAGAAGTTCCTAGGAATGGAACTTTTCCGTTCCGTTCCTATACAACATTGTCGATAACATCACTAACATTTTTGTACATTACAGTGTCCTGGACGCCATGCTGCCATCCTACATGCAAAAGCACTTCAAGCCCCTGAAGGAGGTGATGCAATCCGGCGGCGAGAGCGGCAAGTGCGAGAAATACGTGTGCAACGCGGCGGCCGCAGCGCTCAAGTCGGGCCCGTTCAAGAACCTCTTCGGCGCGGCCAGCAAAACCGGATCGAGCGGGGGCGCCACCACTAGTACCACCACAACTACCACCACCACGGAGACGCCAGAGGGCGCTGCGGTTGAAGCCGTCGAGCATTCGTCGGGCAATTCCACCGAGCATCATCACTTCAACGATGAGGCGGCGTTGATGTAACGAGTCAACGAGCGCGGCAAGTGCGTCTTCCTTTTTTGAACGTCACTGACGATGCATCGCGATTCGCTTTTTTTTTAAAACACGCCACATCCGCTTAAAAATACATACAATAGTGCCGAATGAGAGTAACATGAGAAAGTCAGGATAAAAATAATTATTTTAGTTTAATAACTTCAAATTTTGTGCAAGTAACACAATTCCCTATTGTTTCTCTCAGTTTGCACAATTTAAAATAATAGTCGTTAAATTTTCAGCAACAATTTTCTATTTAATAATTAAAAATATTAATAATTACTTATCCACTAGGATTTTATAAAATCAGGACATTTAACATTGTTCTTAACGGAAACTATAAATGCTATTACTGCACTAGTTTAGTTTTATTTATCGTAAAATTGTTTTAATTTTAATTATTTACTGGAATAGCAGATTTTCACTGACACTTGTTAAATATCTGAAAAACCTTTAAAAAAAATGATAGCAGTCATGTCCTGTCATGTACTGTACAATCTCAACGCGTATCTGATATTCGTTAGTGAATGGCGATTGACGCTCAGCATTTCTCGGTGGCGTTTTTTATGGTGCCCCCGCCCCTTCTCATTCGATGTAGACTAAAATCAGTCAATAATTGCTCGCGTTTCTGTACCATCCATTAGGAAACCATACCAATTGAAATGCTAAACGTGCTGGTTCACGTTGCACGCTAGAGTATATTGCTTTCAAATGTGTAAATTAATTAATTTATTTATAATAATTATAATTATTTATTGAATATGAGCCCGAAAGATCGACAGCCAAATTACACAGTCGAACAAGGTGACTTCGGACGAGCAAAATAAATAATAGACTAGTTCAGTTTGAATTGTATCGCACATTTGTTGATCACCGCTCGGTCGTGCAAAATAATCGAGCCAATGTTTGACAAATCTGCGGCCATTTTAGTCAACAGCATTTTTTCGATCGAATTTTTTCTTTGATTGAATTTTAAAACTGTCGACGTTGTTGTAAAAAAATATTCAAACGCAATAAATTATTATTTAAAAACAAAATATAAAAACATTTCAAAGCCTAATTTGTTTTTAACTATGTCTGCTATGCCGTGGTGACCGCTATCATATTTACTGACACTGACCTACTAACTTTGTAACGCGTTGCGCACTCGAGCAGCTAGCTACCATTTTTACAAGCTATACCTGTATTCACCGTGCATGTCCTGGGCTTTGGCATTGCGTGTTGTGGTGGATATTTATAATGGCGCCGCTTATATAATCCAATGACGTCACAGACCGGCTTCCTCGAAGGAAAAACCAGCTCGTAAACATTATCCCCCAGATATACTAACGGTGTTCCCGGATGGATGATCGGCTGGTGCGTTGAAAAGTTACCTCCCTCACAAACTCCTTTTTGGCTGGTTTTGAATAAGCTTGAATAAGTTGAATAAGTTGTATAAGTTCATTCTGGGTTGGTGCCTGGTTGCGTTCCTAGGAACTGGTTCCATTTTTTTGAGAATCTTAGAACGCCTAGGTTCATTTTAATTTTTGAAGAACTGGAACGGGAACTGGTTCCTTTTTTTTGAGGAACTGAAACGGTTTTTCCTTTTCTGTATACGAAGTTCCTTTTGCCAAAATCATTCCTATTGACAGAACATTTTTCTACAAGTAAAATTAAAATGTGTCGATTGTGAAACAATTTTACGGCATTGAACAGAAATTGCTAAATATTTTGATTTGATAAAGGGTATTTGATACCCTTTAGTTCCAAAAAATGTTCATTTGGCATCATCATGAACGTAATCACAAATTTTTGTGAACATCACACCTCTCGGTATTTAAAAAAAAACATTTTTTAAGCAAAATAACGGAAAAAAAACAAAAAAGTTTCAAGTTTCTTTTGAAAAGTAACTAGGAACGCCCAGTTTCCTTTCAATTTATGTAGGAACGGGAACTGGTTCCTATTTTCATCGGAGGAACGGGAACTGGAACCAGTTAATTTAAAAAGGAACGAACCCAACACTGACCTAATTCAAATAGGAAAGAAACTTCAAAATTATGACGAGACTTTTTTCATTTCATTTTGAAGGGTTAACGAACTGGCGAATTAATCACGAATAATCAGTTATCTATGGCAACTACATTTGAAATACCACCCACTTTGCGCCCCTCCCCCATGCAGATTTTAGTTAAAGACAGGCTACGATACATTTAATTTTAATTTGCAAACGTTATTTAATTTCCCATTCCGTACAATTAATGTTTAAATCTGAATTACCTACTGAAATTATCTACGCTCATCGGATAATTTAGCGCAAGTTTTGCAAACTGATCGCGATTTTTGCAAAGTGATCGCGATTTTTATATCATAAGACAAAAAGAAAAATCAACTGGTGAATTTGCTGAAGTTGATTTCGGCGCTAAAAACTTTTCTCCATTTTACATTTGCCCTATTTATTTTAATTACATACTATTCCTTATTAATTACTATCTATTCTGCTACAATTATATTATTTGCTGTCCTACTACAGTTTCTTTATGCGTTATCGCGTTAAGCCAACTCTCTTTAAAATCCACTGCGTAAGTTGAAAGTTTCGCAACGCTTTCGTATTTAGCATACAATTTATGATAATAATTGAGGCGAACTGCGCTCGATCCAAACAAAACCTGAACTCATTTCAAACTCTCCTTTATTAATTTCATTTAATTCAGACTACGGATATAACGGGAGGAAAACTGCAAAATAAGAATAGTAAAGCGCTCTCTAAATTTTGGAAAAATTTCGAAAATTCCCTAACGAAGTATTGGTATCGGGGGTAAGGCAACTTGAGTTACCTGTCGGGACTGCACGTACAGTTCCAAATAAACACCTGCAGCAGTCGCCGTGCTCTCTTATACCTGAAACCACCCCCTCCCCTCCCCATCCCTCGCGCCACGCCACGATTTTTCCCCCTACACATTTTTATTTTTCTCTCCCATCTTCCTCCCCAATACTGACTCGCTCCAGCCACAGCCAAAATTCTCCTCTCCTCATTACCATCACGCATTCCTGACCTTCACTGCGGACGCGAGGCGGAAGTGACCGTATGACCTAAAAATGTTGTCGACTGAAGAGGTTAGCCTAAAGCGCCGTGATGACCCTGGCATTGGCGGAACTTTTTTTTCTTTTTTTTTTCTTCTTCTTTCCTCGGCCCGCACGCGCAGACGCACATATTGCGGTCAGGTTGAATATTAAGGTGGGTCCAGGTACGTACCGATAACTCAGTGGGTATGGCAACATCCTACGAAGCCGACGGTCCCGAGTTTGATTCCCGGCGCAGGCTTTCGTTTATTCGTTAGCCTGGGGTACTGGCGTCACCCCTGAGCTTCCATTTAGGAGTCCAGAGCTTAGGGGTGGATTCTGCAGCCTGGCTATTCCAGCTGCCATTCCCCATCCCTTCCCTTCCCCTCACATATCTCCATAGAGATCCGAGAATGCAGTAATCCTGTAGTGCACTAGGCACAACGGCGATTTAGAAAAAAAAAAAAAAAAAACTACGATCCGTCTAGCTGAGTGGGTATGGCAGCAGACTGCTGAGCGGGTGTTCCCGGGTTCGATTCCCAGCGCTGGCTCTCGTTTATTCGATCCTGGGGTACTGATATCCTTTGCAGATCTACCCAGTTCCTAGGAATGGAACTTTTCCGTTCCGTTCCTATCCAACACTGCCGTTCCAGGTTGATATTGCGCGAGCAAATACTGGAAAACTTTACATACGCAAAAATGATGCAGAAACCAGATATCCTCTAGTTGATGATATCTGTATCAAGATTGCGATCACGATGCGCGGATTTTATACTAGACTGGACCCACCTTTAGTCGACGCGTTCTTTTTTTTCTTCTCTTATTTTGCTTCTTCGTCTCTCCTTCTTTCCCGTCCCCGTTCTTGCGGTGATTGAGGAATTTTGGTCGGTCCCCTTATTTGCTCGTTGTTGTTTTAGCATTTGTTACGTGTTCCGTTCTTCTTCTGTCTTCTTATTTCATCACCGCAGCCGCCAATGTTGTTTAGGCGTAACTGGTCTAACGGTGTTGTGATGCGGTTGGCGTATAGGGCTCTCCTCTTCCTCTGTAGGTCAGATGGACGCGATATCACGGGCTACCTGGAAAACGGTGCCAGTAACAAACATCGGGCGTAGGAAATATTTGGAATTGCTAAAGAAAACTGGTTTTATCGGCGCGTGAGATTCGACCTTTTCTAATTTATTTATTATTATTTTTTTTTTTGTATGGCGATTGAGATTTTTGTTTATACAAACTAAACGAAGTTTTTTTGTGCTCTCGTACGAGCGTTGATGCCGATTTATTGATGAATCCAGGCAGTGGTTCGCTAATCTCATACTAGATGGCGGTACGGTCGGCAAAAATATAATATTGGTTCTTCGAGTATAGCTGTACATCCTGTTCTCTTCCTCACCTAATTTAAATGTTTTTGGTTTTCGTGAACCCATTTAAGATATAGTTTCTACTAAAAATAATATATAGCATACATATGCAGAGCGGATGTTTGAAAAGTTTTAAGGTTGAGTTAACCTTGACACTGAGTTATAAATTAAATTAAAAAAATAGGGCAACCAAAAAATAAATTTAATAGTACTCAAATACAGTAGTTACGAGCTCAAGCTACCCCATTAGGGGATTTTCGATACTTATTTTAACCTCACCGAACTCGCGACCCCCTAATCGCAAGTCTCGAACCTCCATTTTTAAATGGACTTGGCGAACCTCAGGGGGTGTGCTCTCATTGAGCCTTCAGATTAGCCATTGTACGCTTGATTTGGTCTTTAATTGTCTTGATGGCAAATGATCAAGTCGTCAATGCACTAGTACAGTGATTTAAAGGAATTATAGTTTCTGTCTTTAGACACAAAGACCAGGAAGCCATAAAAACAGGTAGTTATCCAATGGACTAGTATTTCAAAAAATATCCAATCAACTAATTAAAAAATGTATACAATCGCCACATAATTGTTTTTCCTAATACGTGTAGCTTATATTCGCTCATTGAACATAGCAAATATTCGCGTAGAATTACATTTTTTCCGAATCCACGGTATGTACTGTAAGAAAGTAGACAGAAATATAATTTCGAGACGTACATTACAGGCACATTCAAATTCGCCGAACCGAACGAATCATTATTCGTTCGGTTCGGCGAATTTAAGCGAGATTGTGAAATTAAGCACCAAATGATAAAGTCGAAGTTATTAAAACATCCACGCCTATATAACATTAATAACATTAATTAATAAAGAAAAACGAAATTACTTTATTATTGTGCGAAATATTCCAATTTCAAAAACATAAATCGATCTGCAAGATCGACCAAAGTTTCTCAAACTGGATACATTTGAACGAAAAAACCTGATTAACTAAATAAAATAAATAAATGCATAAATATAAATGAATAAAATGAATAATTATAATAAATAAATTTCTAAATAAATGAACTCAGTAACATAAAGTCTGATAGTTAAGACACTTTTACTCTATGCAAATTCGAGAAACAATATTTAACAGGTACGAACCGATGGCTCAGTGGGTATGGGGACATGCTACGAAGCCAACGGTCCCGGGTTCGATTCCCGGCGCAGGC
>JAUJYS010002442.1:0-14799 GCA_033995665.1 Melogona broelemanni
CCCCCTCCCATTCCCCCATTCCACCCCCGCTACTGTGGTAAATTTTCCGTAATTCAAGAAACGCCAATTTCATGTATGATTGCGAACGATATAGCTTGGACGTGTTGGTTTTGGTGCGCATCGGACCGGTAGTAGGGGGCAAAATGATTGATATTTATAATTGTAGATATGGATAAAATTGTGACCGAATTTCTATATAATGAATCGAGAAATGGGGAGTCAATTGAGGTTATATTTATTCTTTAATCGATCGATGTGCGCTCGCATCCTTCCCTCGCTCATAGTGGATTCTTGTCCTGTGTTCTCAACTAAGATGGATCTTAAGAAGAGGCCAAACTTTAAAAGCTTGTTTGTTGTTTGCTGGGACAGTGGTTCTCATCCTTCGGCTTTGCCGCAGCGTACCTAGTGAAACGTCAAAGAAAAGTTATACAAGGTGAGACCAATAAATAGGGTGAATCACCCCTTAAATGTGCCCCTCATACATTGCGACACGAGGGGTACAATAACATCTTGTAATGCTATTCACTACAGTGATCCGGAATAAATAAATAAAAAATCGAAAATGGCGACAATTCGATTATTCACTTTTGATCGGTCACTTTCGTAATCTTCCATAATATTCACTTAACAGTAATGAGTGGTTTCGTTCGCCTGTGAGTCATGATAAATGTATAATTAAGTTTTATCTGTGCGGTGATTTTGTTGCGTGTCATTGAGCAGAGATCCAATTCCTCAAAACGGTAAAAAATTCGTTTTGAAAAGTCAGTGGTAAAGACAAAGTCGTGCACGGCCGATGCTGTGACACGGGAATTAAAAGTTGTACTTTTGGAGGACTTTTCAAGAGTATTACCGACTTGGTTAGACGGCCGCAAATAAGTAAATTTCGTTAATTTAAATTTAAATAAGCGAAAGTTTGTTGGGATAAATAATGAGTACCTGACCACGAAAGGCACGGCTCCAACGACTGAATTTCCGTTCCGAAGGAAGACGTGCTTATGAGTTACGCTCGCCCGAAAAATTCCTGTGGTCTCGGCCGGGATTTGAACCCGCATCACGGGCAGAGTAGTCTGACGCCATAACCACTAGGTTACACGACACCTCTTTAAATAACCAATTTCATTAATTTTTTTCGGTTGTACTGTGTCTTTATCCATGTCGAAGCATAAAGTTTCCAAATTCATTTGGACAACGCTCGGTTCGTATTTGTAATCGCGTTTTACGGGAGTCTGGGTGGGGAGAAACCGGCTTCGAAACTTATCGTATTTCCCTCGCCCTTCTGCGCGTAGACAAGCTCGCCCCAGCACCTCCATCATCCGAGGAGAGGCAGCGAGCGAGCATTCATGTTCACCTATTAGTACAAGGCAGGTAATATCATTGCTCGGTAATCCCCGCAGTAAGGTGGTTTGCAGGGGTGGACCACCTCCGGCCTGTACACTAATCTCCGCCGCCTCCGTGCTGGAAGAGAATCGTTAACGTACCTGCGTATGAGAGTTTGAGTTTGTCCGCCCCCTACCTGCATGCTGCCTCCGAGGCATAAGGTGCTGCTGTTGTTGAAAGTGGTGGCGGCATCGCGCTTTTCTTCTTACACAAGAAATTGACAAATGTTCCTATCTGAATGATGACAGCGCGATTGTCTCCGTGGACGCCGTCGCCAACACCCCCTAGCGGCATCTGCTCGCGTAAGTCATTCGGTTGAAGGGAGGGCGCTTGTGTTATCAAATTCCTAGTCTGTAAACGTTTTAAAAAATCGCAACGGTTTATTATTATGAACGACTAACGAAAGCCGTATCCGGGTAAATATTAGGAAAAGGCTACTGAACAGTCCTCTTATGATTTTATGAATTAACTTACTGCTCGAAACTAAGTTATTCAACTGAAGGAACAGATGAAAACCCCCCGAAAAACCACCTTATTGCCCTCCCCTCTAACGTGTCATCACAGCATGCCTTATCTGATTACAATTACAATTACAATATATACCCGCAAGCAGCCCCTTTTAGGGGGGCCAATGGAGGGGGTCAAAGACCAGTTAAGGACAAAGATGGGGTTATCCTTATGTTTACAGGCTCTCTATTCGAGACTGTTAGAAGACTCTGATGTAACTTTTTAAAAACATAAATGGCAAGTTTAAAATACGACATTGCCAGGTATGTCAGAAACTGCCAGAGCACAACTGAGGAATTACAAGGCTGACGATTCACACTCGGACTCTTAATTTGAGCATGTCATTTGAGTGCAAGATGGTTTTAAAATTAATTCGGTTTTCCTAAGTACGAAAAAAATATTTCCCCTGCCATTTACGGGTGAGAAATGCATTTATGTGTTCGCTGTTGAGAAACTGAAAACTAACAACGCTGCCTCTATACACCCCCAAATGTCGACGACAAATTTAAATTTACTTCTGCTATTCAAAATTGAATCCGCGATGCCAGATAAAGCATTTGAATAGAACAAGGTTGTCGGCTCCTGCCGTCTCCATTGTACTGTTGCGGTTTGATGTAGGGGGCGCGCGCGCCGCTTTCTTTTGACCGATGCGCACCTCGTGGCGTGCAAGACACAATGTCAAAGGAATGTTGGACGACCCGGGCAGTGGGGGGAGGTGGGGGAGGGGGTGGCGCGCGTGCTCCAGGTCTTTTGCAGCAACTTTTGTTGTGCCCGAGCTCATGAGACGTTGCTGGTTGCTGCGACCGCCTTCGGTATCATTATGGTTAGCCAGACACACAATTACCGGACGCTCAATGGATTCGAGTGTGGTAAATTTAATGTGTCTTGATGCGTTTGTGTCTCGGAGCTGTGTTACCCTTCGCCTCCACCCCCCTCCCCCTCCACAGCACCACCCATCCTGGTCACGTCCCACCTCCATCTTTCGTCGTTGTGGCGAAGGCGAATCTTCAAGACATGCTGGTTTCCAGTGTTGGGTAGGAACGGAACGGAAAAAGTTCCATTCCTAGGAACTGGTTAATTTTTTCAGGAACGGAAGAACGCCGAGGTTCCTTTTTAATTTTTGAGAAACTCAAGCGAGAACGGGTTCCATTTTTTGAGAAACTGGAACTGGGATGCTTTTTCTGTGTCAAGGGTTCCTTTTGCCCTAACCTTTAATTTTCAACGTATTATTTTCCAAAGTATGTCGTCAGCGGAACAATTTTACTGCATCAAACAGAAATTGTTAAATATTTTGACCTGTTAAAAGCTTTTGGTCTGTGTCCGCAGACATATTGAATATATTTGTTCTGTAGATTAGTTCCCAAAATCGAAGGAACGGAAAAAGTCCAGGTTCCTTACGCCTAGGTTATTTTTAATTTTTGAGGAACTGTAACGGGAACTGATTTTTTTTTTCATCGGAGTAACTGGAACTGGTTCCTTTCCAAAAGGAACGAACCCATCCCTGATGCTGGTTTCTGTGAGGACGCCAAAGAACGCATCGTGCAGGGTGAAGGATAGGGGGAGGGAGATGGAGGAGGGTTTGGGGGAGGGGGGTAAAGGCATGATGCAGTCGTACAGGTGAATAGACGTTTGGCACCGTGGACGAAATGACTTTCTGTGGCCAATTGCGTGCACTCAAGAAACGGTGGCCGCGGCCTGGGCACGGAGTCAGCCAGATGGAAACGTGATGATGGATTCGTTCTCATGGCCTAGGTGTGTCAGGTGTTTCCAGGGAAATGGCACGTTGTTTGGTAGGGAGTGAAAGAGCGGGGGGATGCGCTTGTGCATGTGGACACGGTGCAATTATAAACCACCTGCTGGTTTGTTCAGAACGAAGAAGGCTGTACAGTTACCATGCAACCTGTAGAATTACCAATTTCAAGGATGTGAAAAATGTCGTAATAAGAGTTGAAAAGAATAGCAGTAGACTAATAAAATGACTGAACCTCAAAAAAAAAAAAAATAATAATTCTATATATTTTTTATAAAATAGTGCTTTTTGATTTGAACAAA
Organism: Melogona broelemanni; assembly: GCA_033995665.1. NCBI lineage: Eukaryota > Metazoa > Arthropoda > Diplopoda > Chordeumatida > Chordeumatidae > Melogona > Melogona broelemanni. The sequence continues at coordinate 3,937 of JAUJYS010002442.1, forward strand.
TTGCCAAAACTAAATGTTACGGTTGTGATGATTACATGTTATTTTAACAGGCATTTAAAATACACCAGTTTTATCTTTTTCTTTAATGTAAACCAAAAAAATGAAAACAAAAATAAGCTAGTTATTTTTTACCTCTTGTGTGTGTGCAGCTGAAATTTATGGAAAGCGTTTGACAAAGTTTATTTTTTTAAAAGCAATATAAATAAGCCAAAAAAAATAACTTGATCGTAATTATATATTGATCGTAATCAAAATCTAAACTGATTCAGTGCTTGCCAATGTGCCAGAATTTGGAAAATGCCGAAAAAATGCTATTGTCTAGGTCGCCTTTCTTGTCCACGATCATTATGGCTGGTATTTTAACGCTTGTTTTCTTTGTTGGTGATAAAAGGACTGTGGGTGGTGCCGTGGTGGTAGGTGGAAGATGTAGGGGGGGGGGAGGGGAGGGTGCGTGACCAACCTTGTAACACTCGCCAGACTGAGGGCACTCTAGACAGGTGGGACAGAGACCGGGCCTGTTTGTTGGAGTCGGTCTGAGAAATTTTTGTCGGATAATAGTCTCCTACGAAGATATACTATTTAATTAGCAACTAATTTGTCCACCAAAAATTGTTCACTGCACGATAATAACTCCCAATTTCAAATATCTCGCAGTACAGCTCAAACGCAGGTTTACCAAAAACATCTTAAATTACAATAGCGGAATTATTACGTGCTAACTTCGCCTGATCGTATTTTAAAATCAATCATTTAGTTATTTCTTACCACCAGTACCAGTTATTTCTTAATTATTTTAAGTTAGGAAAAGAAATATAAGAAACTTGTTCATCCTCAGAAAATAGGAACTACTACGGCGTTACGAACCTAAGGAAATAAACTTTAATTTTCCATAGCGCTTTGTATTTTCTTCGGAACTTTTTCAACAGCCCTCACGGACTTCTCACTCGGGACATGTTTCCAGAATCCCAAGTAGACATTGTCCGCCGCCGCCGACTTGAAAATGTAGCAACCTCCAGCTACAAACTCATGATTCCTTGATAATTGACGGTTTGGCTGGGCCATATACGTAGCATAATACATGTGTTTTCACGGCGTATAACTCGCTGTCCTGCATTATGGAAGTCTTTAAGACGGGGAAAGAGGGAAAAAGAGCGTCCTGTAGGGAGAGAGTCCCTATCCCGCGTCTCCCCGGTCCCCAAGATTGACCGTCTTCGTCTCCAGAACAACAAAAGGCATTTACTTGCAGTGGCACGTGCCCTGTGTTTTATTCTATCGGAATGCGAGTCGGTCAAAAGAAGCGTTTGAGGATTTGGGGAGATGTCCTCCTCCTCCTCCCGAAAACAGCTCTTGGCTCGAACAATGCGAGAAATTAGTGGCTCTTGTCGTTAAATGACACGGGTCGAAACTCAGCATGCCTACCTAACTATTTCAGGAGGAAGCTGGGGTGGGATCGCGGACGAGTAACGGTTTTTCTTTAACGAGTTCTAGCGACGTTTAATTTTGGGCAGTACCATAAATTTTGTCGTGTCTCTCCTCCCTCCCCCTCCTCCCCTATCCTCTTTCTGATCCTGAAGTGCATGTGAAAAGAATGACGCAGGAAATGCGTTGAAAACGAGGAAGTGTTTATTTCGAAACTGAAGCGATCGAAGAGCAACTTGTCGGGTATTTTCAATCCAGAGTTCGCACGGTCCAATTGATGTACCAGTTTTTGTAAACAATTAGTAAACAATTAGTAGCTGGATGCATTTTGGAATTAAATTTTCAATCCACTAAATGTGTTAACCCTTTGAGTGTTTTTGACGAGCTAGGCTCGTCACGGACATTGTGCATAATCAAAATGATGGACGAGTCAAAAACATTTCATTAAATTGCAATTTGGAATTGATGAAAAATATTCTAGAGTGATTAAACCTCAATAAAACAGTTTAAAAAATGAAAAAAAATTCTGAAGAATAAATTGTCATAGAAAAAAATCAAAATAAATGAACGAAAAGTTTCGCGCCCAAACGGCAGTCCGGAGGTCCCCCGTCAGGGTCAAAAGTGGATCGATGCGCTAACTACTAGGTCGCCATGGGAAATTGATTGTCTATTGCGAAACCCATCTTTGCTCTTGATCCAGTTCCGCTCTAAATCAAATAAATGCATGCCTCCCTCGTAGGCGAGGTTTTAACGAAGTTTAAAGTGCTCCCGTTTTTTTATGACGTACTATGAAAGTAAATCGAAACTGTCTGAACACCTTCGAATGCCGTCGGCGTATTTGGCCAGGGAGGCGTAATTTTATAGTGCCTTCCGTTATAAAAACGACTATTTTTTGGGGGGTGGGGGAGTTTAATCTGCCGCGCCAAAACAAAGGGATAAAAAAAACTGTCTTGCGCGCCACTTGTCCCTTTATCAACGCGCCCTAAGTACACTTTATCGACGACGACGTTCCGAAACAATCGGGCTCCTCCACACATTTGCCACACACGCTAAGATTCTGCCCGGAGAGCACTATAAACTCGCAGGCGGCCATCTTGTGGAGAAGCCTCATTCCAGAGACTGATCACTTTACGACAGATAATGCGTTAGAGAACACTATCGGGCCCCTCTCGAGAAAGCCTTGTGAAATGGATCTGCCTCTACTTGAATATATGCCGCATGGCGCGAGTTCGCCGAACGAAAATCAAATGAAACTGTTTAGACAGTGCCATGCTGATGGTCAATTGGTGAAGAGGAGGCAGAAGAGCTTTTGTTTTGATGACTCAACCCCAAGATCTAAAAGATTTAAAGAAATTTGTGCGCGCGCCTCCTTGGGATTTAAGTAAAAGTACGTACCGATGGCTCTATGGTGACCGTCCGCTCCGGAGCATGTTGCCATACCGAGTTCGATTCCCGGCGCAGGCTCTCGTCTATTCGACGAGTCTGGGATACTGGCGTCACCCCTGAGCTTCCATTAGGGAGTCCAGAGCTTAAGGGTGGATCCCCGGCAGCCTGGCTATACCAGCTGCCATTCTCCTTCCCTTGTATTAAGCCTCCTTAACAAACAGTTAATCCACCCACATATTGACATAATGCTACGGCGCGACAATTACCTTCGTCTAAATTCTATGCAGAACCTATTACTACTATATGAAATCACTTCACATTAGATTACCGTGAAACTGCTACTGATGTTTATCGATAAACCTATTATTACCTTCCTCTACAAAATCCATAAAAAATAAACGTCCAACACTCGAAACGTTACCAAAAACGTACCAACAAAGTACCAACGCATCAACGAGGATAATTGAGAATTGAAATATAAACTGTTCCTGGGTTCACTACCGGTGCTTTTGAATTTCAAAAATAGTTATATAAAACTATCAAAATGGCAAACGAGTGGTCGGTGTGTGCTCAAAAATCTGAATTTCTTAATCAAAAATTATACATTTGTCTTGAGAAAAATTTGTTACATTTTTAAACTGATTTAATCAAAAACTATTAATTTGTCTTAAACTGTGCGTGTATTGCGGGAAAGCATACTAGCCGGTAGCGCTAACTCGAAAATTTAGAAAATAAATTGATTTAGAACGGTAGACAAAGATGAAAGATAAAATACGCAACGGTAAGAATGATTGAACCTTACCTTGAAACTGAAATATGAAGTTCTTGACAGTTTAGTCATACATATTTTGATTTTTTTAAAACCATAAATGGCCCTTTTCTTCATTCAAAAAGCGCGCGTTTCACACGCTTTCAGCAGTCATACGAAAAACGAATTTCAAAGAACATCCAAGTAAGTGCGCGTTAATCTTTTATCCAATACATCCCAAACCTTCTGATTCAGCTGCGAGACCGAAACTTAACGCAACCCACATTCGCAGACCTTCGAAACGCTCACCTGCAGCCGCGTCTTTTTGATGCCCTGATGACCGACAGCCAGGTGACAGGCACGGACCACGTCGAAGATGCGTTCGTAGGTGATGACAGGTTTGCCGTCGACCAGTCCGTGCAGAGCCTGCTCCGGTCCTTCGCCCAGCAACTGGAACTTGTTCTTGGCCCAGTGTTTGAACTGGGGAGTGACGCCGTCGGCTGCCGTGCCTCGCGCCGAATTCAGCGCCACCATCGCTTTGTCGTATGTCTCCTGTAGGCGGTAAATGGGAAACCGTGCAGGTCAAAAATACAAACATATACGGAAAATGCTTGTTATTGAAAAGTTAAATAAACTCACTTTCTGCAGGCTGCCATTCTTTTTTTAAACTTTCAATCAAATTAACTATTTCACCAACAAATAAGTTCATTCAAGATTTTGACTGAAATACTACAATGATTAAGGGATTTTCCCCTCACAACAACGATTTTTTTTTTTTTTTAATGTGTAATACTTTTAGAATTTTTGAATTCAATAAATATTAAAAATGAAATAATACAAAGAAATTTCCAATGGTTGGAAAAAAATAAAGATTTCGTAAATTAAAAAAAAGTGCATTACTTTGATAATTTCTGAATTTGCTGATTACAACAAAAAAAAGTTCGATTTCACATAAAGTAATAACTAAATTTGGTTCCCGTAAAAAAATGAATTGGCCTAAGGTCGAATCGGAACAGTCACTTTTGGATCACTTACAAAAATTGAACTTTACTTTTTAAAATATGAAATTAGATTAAATAATTATTTTATAGAAATAAAATAGAAATAAAATTAATTATTTGGAAATTTGGAATTACTTATTGAAATAATATTAACGCTTAGACAAAATTTGTTAATTCCTATTTAAAAAATAAAATTTATTCAAATAAAATAAATAAATCAGAAATACTTTTTGAAACAAGCTTAGGGTTTAGGCGAAATAAGTTAATTCACATTAAAAAAATAACATTTTAAATGAATGCAAACGAAACACAAGTGGCGCTAAATGTCATAACAGGCTCAACAGCTAATAGGAATAACAAAAAAGTGAGAAGCACGCAATCAGAATAGATTTACGAACAAAAATATGAGATTTTAAATGGTTACTTATGAATACAAATATGTATTTAATTATTGCAGTACTGCGCTAATAATATCTAGCATTATAGTGACATTAAAAAACCAAAGAGTTAAGTTTGAGATCCATTTATGATATGCGTGGCGTTTCATACCTGCGTGAGCCCACCCAGCGCCTTGGCCCGGAACTGAGGTGCCATGGCGTTGGTGGCTGCCTCGAGCTGACGATAGAATTCGACTCGCCATCGCTCGTCCTCGTCACTGTCGACCTCCATGGGGGTCGTCAGCTGACTGTCCGGCGTCCGACGGTCGTGGCCGGTCGAGTTCCAGCGCCAAAAGCAGTTGAAAAACCGTACCGAAAACACCGACACTTTTAAGATGGAGGAGATTCCGCTTTCGAGCAGCGTCGTTCGGCAACGCTGCCAGATGACTCGCGGCGAGAGCGACAACTGGCGCCGGTTTGAATCCTTTTGGCGCGAAATTTAAAACCCCAAAGGCAAAATGATCTTAAAAAAGACGAAATATGGACGATAAAATTTGTTCAGTCAGCTTGAAAACACAAAATTCCCTTTCATTTCGCTATTTTCCTTGGCTTTTATTTTTTTTTGGAGGGGGGGGGGGAATTTCCCTCACTGCAGTGAATATCGCTACAGAAAATTTTGTGTTCCTCGTGTAGCTGTGGCAATATGTGAGTGGCACGAATTCTAAAAAAAAAAAAATTCATTAAAAAGATTCGAAAAAATTAAATTGCTGGTTCACTGACAAAGAAAGAGGTTAGCGAGAATGAAATAAGGCCAAAATATATATTTTATCTTATCTTCACAAAATGCTTGGTTGGCTCTTAAAAATTGCATCCAACCAATTTTCTTCACAATGAAGGTCGATAATGTTCGAAAATGTCCGAAAAAATTAAATTGCTGGTTCACTGACAAAGAAAGAGGTTAGCGAGAATGAAATAAGGCCAAAATATATATATTTTATCTTATCTTCACAAAATGCTTGGTTGGCTCTTAAAAATTGCATCCAACCAATTTTCTACACAATGAATGTCGAAACTTGGCAACAATGTTCGCACACAGTAGATATTTTTCAACATCTTATATTGAAATTCTCCGCATAAATTTCACCGGCGCATTACAGTGGCTCTTGTATATGCAAAAATGTAGTTCAGCGATTAAGATAAGTTGTTTTTTTCAGAAAACAAAACATTACAATTTCCCACAATTTCTTAACGAATAATTTCCTTGGAAACGATGGTCGAGGAGTTGTTTGGACGCTTATAATGGTTTTGTGGGACACTGTTGAAGTCGTTTGCATGCTTGCGGGTTTTTTTTTTGTAATTGTGATGCTCAAATTCTTCAAAATGTAGTTTAGTGGAGTGATCGCATGCGCTTTCAGGCTTGAATTCCTGCAAAATGAGGACACTTTGAATAAAAACAGAAAGGCCAAATTTATTTGTGCAAAGTTTCTGAACTTTTTTTCTAAACATTCGCCGTTTCTGTATTAGCTCTATTGCGCTATTTGAGTTATTTCTTATTATTTTTCCCGGCCACTCTGAATTTTTCCCAGGGGCGAACTGGCTATCTAGGAGCCCTGGGGGAAATAACTCCAAGGAGCCCTGGCTTCCCTGGCTTTCCCTGAGTAAAATGAATTTTTTTGGTGGGTGGGTCCAGTCGGGTGTGTTTTTTTGGGGTGGTGGGACGGAAACCACTGCCCATCCGTAATGTCCAGTCCGCCCCTGATTTTTCCTAATGGTCTTTAAATAAAGTAAAAGTTTAAGAATACACATTTTGGTGAACGTTTTTTAGAAAACCATGTTACGATAGATCTTTTATTTTATTTAATTAATTAATTTATTTACTTCTCTGTCCAAAAATATTTTTATTCGCTGCCAGAGAGTTTGAAACTAGTTGCGGTTTTTAGCGACATCTAGCGGCATTTTCGGGAAAGATCTGCCTAAAAAACGAGCAGCAGTGGCTGGCGTTACTGACACCAAGTGGGGAGGGTTTCTATTTTTGGCCGCAAGTTCGCGCATCTCCATTTCTAATATTAGTACCGGGGGGAGAATGTCGAAATAAATGCTTTAATAGAAAGCATCTGCGAGGAGGGCGCATTAACCAAATATCGCCAGCGAAACTTCCCCCCATATTAAAGGGCCCGTGAATCTTGTCATATTTGAGGACTATGGCTAGCGAAACGCAGAGCCAAACGCGCAAGCGAAAGGATAAAAAACGGAAAACAGGTAAGACTTTTTATATGTGCACAGGTTTACCACCATCGGGCTGGAATTGCGGTACTTTTTTGCTGGATCGTGGTGCTGGCTGCGTGGTCTAAATTTAAACGTCGACAGTCTATGATCGAGCCAATATTGTCCTGACCTGGTTCTACGGAGTAGGCTGAAAGAAATCTGGGCTAATTTTGTCGGGCAAAAATAAAGGGGTGGGGGGAGAAAGGTTGTTTTCATTTGACTATCTAGCACTGTGGTCTCCCCAAATGACCTTTGACTACACTTTAGTCGATGACCTCGCGATACTGTCTAAACTAGGGTCACATTCGTACAGTACATTTCGAGCTACGATTTTACGATTTTAAAAAAAAATTAAATTAATGGAAGGACAATAATATATTTTGTTTTGGCATGATGCCATCTTGACTGATGTTGTTGACATGACTGTGAACTAAAAATGTTAAAATTACGTTTTAAAAAATTGTTAAAATTACTAGAAGAAACAATACAACTTATCTTTGGAACCAGTAAATATTAAATCACGTAAGGCACGTTCCATTAAATAGAGGGAAAAAAATGTTAAAAGAGGTCGAAGGTACGGTCGTTGTAGCTCAGTGATAGAGCATCCGCCGTGTGTGCAGCGATCCCGAGTTCGATTCCCGGCTAGGGCTTTCGCTGTTCGATCTCGAGGTGCTGGTGAAAGTGTGTCCCTCCGTAAAAGTTCCTTTCGAGGGGATTTTGAGGGGTACAGAATATGCTGTTGTGACGTTCACTACATTGACTATCAGTAAAAAATAATTCCGCAATAGTCTTCACGAATCTTCGATGAAAATAATTACAAATTGTGTTTTTTATTTTTTTGCTCAGAAAATGAAGACGACAAAATCGAGTATGATCAAAAAGATTCTTACGACTCTAAAGGTAATTATTCGAGCAAAGGTTTAAATAAGTGCTTCAAATCTTGAGGCGTTCAGTTGTAATAAAAAAATTGATATGCGAGAAAGCATTTCGTTGGTCAACTTTGTCGTAGTCCAGATGATTTGGGGACCAACTGTAGTGCGACGATCCCCGGGTTCAATTCCCGGCGCTGTTGTCTCGTTCCCGAGGTACTGGTTGAACAGTACTTGTTTAAAATAGATACACACTTAGCTATACTTGCGCATAACGTCAGTATACGAATTTAATTAACTTGAAACAACTAGTGAAATTGTGCCTCTCTATTTATTTGTGGTCCAGTGATCTGATTTATTTGTTAAAAGTCTGATCTGATTTATTTGTTAAATCTGTAGACCACGACCACGATAGCAGCGACGAGGGACACGATGACCACAGCCACGGACCACCTGGCGGAGTCCTGTCCACAATTGTGTTCGTGTGTCTTCTGGGAGGCCTGGTGGTCCTCACCACCATGATCTATGTCGAGTTGAAAGGATCCACTGAAAGTGAGTTGGCACTGCATCGCAAATTTAAATATTAAAAATAATAATAAACAATGGACTCATGACGGCTGATATAATGATGAATAATTTGGCATTTTGGCTTCCCATTTTAATTTTAATTTTAATTTCGGATGGGCATAATGACTGGTGAGTTAAGAGGCGATTCTCCAATTAAAGATCTCAGGGTGACCAGCATATTTGTGATAAATTCCAGTGGGCCCTTCCATCTCCGAATCGAGGTACGCCAGCTTCCTAGGCGATTTCGTGGACGAGCACGCCAACGACGACCACGATGATCACGGCCACGACGATGGTCACGGTGGTCACGGGCACGGCGACGGAGCCCACGAAGACACCGAGCATGCGCATTCGGAACACGACGACGACGGTCACGGAGGGGACGACCACGGGGACGACCACGGGGAGGAAGTGGAGGTCGGCTTCTTCGAATCGTTCACCACTTTTGAGCCCACGGAAAGCGTGGAGGAGCACACCGACCATGAGGCGGGTAAGACATTGTAGTAAATGTTTTTATGGAATTGCTAGAAAAAGGGCCCGGCTTCGCCCGGGATAAGGAAGGAAATGTTTAAAAAAAAATAGAATGTCTAACCAACCTTAGCCCCGGCAACCGCCGTTCCTAGTTCCTTTTCAAAAGGAACCTTCCATTCCTTCGATTAAAAATATTGTTTCAATTTCATGACATCGTAGCGTTGTGTATAAAGATAAATAAAGATTCCCAACGCAAATTTTATTTTACTCTTGACATACGGGGACCACATGGAAATTTTCGGGAACAGATTTAAAAGCCAAATGCCGATTGACGGACATAGTCGGTTCCGCTGTCGACACACTTAATGGAAAATAGTACTCTTAGGAAATTAATAGCTATGGCAAAAGGAGCCCTTTACTCAAAAAAGGAACCCCTAATTCCAGTTTCTCAAAAATTAAAAGGAACCTAGGCATCAGTGGAATCAGTTTCTCAAAAAAGGAACCAGTTCCTAGGAACGGAACTTTTTCCGTTCCGTTCCTACTTGAGTTTACCACTTGAGTTTGTCCAAGCACAAAGAAACTGTAATCACAGTTCATTTGATTAATTATGTAATAATATTTTTTTGTTACCTTAAACATTTTAACCCAGATGCTTCGCCTATAGAAGAAGCAGCGGCGGATCAGCCAGATGATGCAGATACTCCGGCGGACTCCGATGACGTCATCATCAATGACTTCAGCGAACATCTCGAGTCCCAACCCCCGGAGGAGGAAAAAGACCCCGTCCTTGAACCCGAAGAGGCAGAAAGCCCTTTCTTAGAACCAGAAGAGGATAATGAAGAAGCTGAAGGCCCTCCACAGGCTGACGCTGAAGGAGACAGCCTCGATGAAGCCGACAGTTCGCCAGATGAGCAGCCAATCCAACAGTTTGAAGACTCCGTGGAGGGTGAGGAGGGCGAACCTGCTGATGAGCATGTGGAACCAGAGATCGGCGAGGCACTGGGTGATGAGGAGAGTGCGACCGTGGAGGAGGTGGCTGAAGGGGAGCCGTCCGAATTGCCCAGGAGTGAGGAGGACTATGCCAGCGAGTATGGCGTGGAAATCAACGAGGAGCTGCTCAATTTTCCTGCGGATGATGGACAGGATGAAACAGTATTGACGGAGGAGGAGGAGATTAAGTCCACCCCTGTGGAAGGTAAACTTCAGAGTTCATAGTGCAAAATAAATTGTATACACGTTACTTTCACGTTAAGAATAAAAAAATATATTGTTGAAGCTTGTCAATTTGACCACGGATAACTGTAATTCAGTTTTCCTGATCGAAATGAGCACAATTTACCCTGTCTTTCTTATTGAACAAATATTAATTTCCACAGCTTTATTCAAGAAAATATGAATTTCCACAGATTTATTTAGCAAAATATGAAATATGAATTTCCACAGTTTTATTCAACAAAATATGAATTTCTACAGCTTTATTCAACAAAATATGAATTGTACATTTGGAATTTTCTTCATAAATGCGAAACGTTGTCTGTTGTTTGTTATTTTTAAAATTATAAGGCAGGAGTTTGCGCAGCGCAAAATGATAAAAATACTTACAATTGCAGGTAACATATTTATTTGTTGTTCAGATTTACTGTGGTGGATATCACTACTGAGGGATTCACGCTGAAGACACTCCTTGCGATAATAATTAAACTTGAAGACTTATTCACGTTTCAACTCTTTATTTAATAATCGTCGATTTTGTACAGTAA
>JAUJYS010002443.1:0-14795 GCA_033995665.1 Melogona broelemanni
TCACCTGTCAATCGAAGATTGCTTCTTTTTTCCAAAAGCAATACGACCAGGTCAACGATCACTGGGAACCTGGGTGTTATCAAATTAAATGCCAAGGCCAGGGCTGCCAGATGATATATATTGGAGAAACAAATAGAACTGCCTCGATCAGGGCTAAAGAACATTTGGCCGACGTGAACAATAAACTTATTTACAAGTCTTCTCTATCCAAACACTGCCTCACTAATGGCCACAAACCCGATATTTCTAGCGTCAAACTTATCCACAAGTGTCCAAATTTTTTTGATCGCATCTTAAGCGAATCCTACCACATAAGCACCCTACCCAACACCATGAATGATAAAATGTCAAATATATGTGCCTTTCCCTACTTATTTCAAAAAGACCCGCCACCCCCTTCCCCACGTTTGCATCCCCCACCCACCCCCTTGGATCCGGTATATAAGACGTTTCCGGGCGCCACCCTCGCCACTTCACTGTAGACTTCCTCCTTCCAATGCTCGGCGAAGAAACGTTCGTTTTCGGAGTCCCCACCTATATTATCGCCCGTCTACAGTGTCGTCAAAACTGTTTTGCAGATCATGTATGTATGTATGTTTGTATGTCATAATCTGCTAACATCCTTTTGCCTTTTATTATAATCCGCTATAATAAATCGCATTCTGTGTCTTCCAAGTATTACAAGTCGATCTGTGATTTTATTTCTTGAACCAACTAGAAGTGTTGCTGTCTTTCGTTCCTAAATGGTTAAGGATCAATTTTTCAATCAGTTTAAAAGCATACGGCTCCTAATCTCTCTCATCTATACAATCATATTAGCAATCATAACCAATGATAATCACAAAACAAATACACTAAATAAATTGTTACGGTGTTAAAAAATAATTATATTAATTTCCCATATCGATCAATGTATAAATTAACGCTAATAATAAGTGGGCACAGCATCGAAATTGGTTGGGTCTTTTTTGTTGGGTATTGGTTGGGAAATTGGTTGGTTGGGTTGGGCAAATTACGAGGGTTCCAATTAAGTTAGGCATCTAATTATGTATTAAAGAGGATATATATGGAGACGACACTCCCCTAGGTACAGAGAATAAAGAAGGGGAGGAATTTCCCTCGCTGAAGTGAATATCACTTCAGGAGATTCTGTACCCCTCATGGTGATGTGGCAATATGCTAGGGGCATGTTTTCACAAGTACCCCAGGATCGAATGAAAGAGAGCCTGCGCCTGGAGTCTAACGAAAAATCACATGCATATATCACTTAACACCATTCGTGAATTCACGCATTTTTCCTACTTATAAATGATGCATTTAAAAAAATTGAGTGCTGCATACGCTCTTTCGATATGGAAGATATATGGCAACTGTAATTTGATCTAAAATAAAGTCAGGACATTTTGATTTTGGTCAGGGAAAGTCAGGGAAATAGATGTTCATTTTCCAGTATGAACCCTGCGCTTCCATTATTTTTTCACAATTCTCCACAATCATAAATGCACGTGTGAATTTATAAATTCATTGTGAATTTATTATATTTATTATACTTATTGAAAATCTACTATTATTGGTTCTTGAGAATCGCAATTTAAAAGTTTCATCTGAGTCGAACAGACACGGTCAATGTGGCAAAATGTTGTATTCGGTTGCAATCTTCCTGCCAAATCCAAAGTTGATTTTTAGTTTGATGATTGCAAAGGTGAGTATTATGTGGTCAATCTTGCATATCTTGGTGAATGAGACGTGGTATGCAAGGATTGTCATTTTTTGCAGATATGTGTACAAAATCAAACACTTTATGAGCCGTGGTGTGATCTAAATATCTGCAAAAAAAGACCTTTCAGGATATCCTTTCTTCTTTGCACCATCTTTCCTTTTCGCTCATTCTCATTGAGTTATGTATGCCCATAATTCAATTTTTAACGCCATTTTCGAAATCGTTGATATTAGAAGTAATTAACACTCAGAACACACTAATTCCTTGTGAATTCCAAAAGTGTGCACTGTGCGCCCATAATTCAATTTTTAAGCCCATTTTCAAAATGATTGGTATTTGTAATAATTAACACTCAGAAAAACACTCAAAATGCACTTAGACTAATATCTTTTGATTTGTGAAAGTTTAAAGAGTTTTAGTCATAAAGTACAAATAATACTTTGCAGTAAATTTCCAAGCATGTCCACCTGCTGCACCAAAGATATTTCTAAGCCACATCTAAGTCACAGATCCCTGCACCATAATGCATTTTCTATTAAGAATGTGCTGAGAAAAATGTTTATCTCTTTTTTTATGAATAATACATAGTTTTTCTTAAATAAATAAAAATACTTATGGAATAGTAGTCCAATGTATATAACACGATACCATTTTGTTTGTAGTTCATTTTTTTTAGTAGTGGGATTTTTACTCATTTCCACATTGTTAAATATTTTGAAAAACGGATTTTGTTTTGTGAATTTTACCAATCGACGAAACCATTTTTTTTTTAAATGTCGTGGCACTTCATGCACTATTTTCTTTCCTCAGTGTACTGTAGGTGTTTAAATTTTTTAAATGTTAATACGCGCGTCTGCATTTAGTGAAGTAAAATATTTTATGAAGCAACAATTTATGACCAGTTAACAGTGTTGGGTTGGAACAGAACGGAAAAGTTTCGTTCCTACTAACTGGTTCCTTTTTTTTAAATTAGTAACGCTTAGGTTCTATAACTTGAACTGGTTCCTTTTTTGAGGAACTGGAATGGAGGGTAGTTTACTGTGTTCAGGGTTCTTTTTGTCAGAACCTTCAATTTTCTACGAGTACAAATTTTTTAATGTGTGTCATCAGCAGGACAATTTTGCAGTATCAAATAGAAATTGCTAAAAATTTTGATTAGTTCAAAACTTTTGGTCTGTCTGTGTCAGCAAATTTACATTTATACTGTTGATTAGTTCCCGTAAATGTGTTTTTAATTTTTTTTTTAATCGAAGGAATGGTAAAGTTCCAGGTTCCTTTTGAAAAGGAACTTAAGAACACCCAGGTACCTTTTACGTTTTGAGGAACCGTAACTGGATTTGCTTCCTATTTTAATGGAAGGAACTGTAACTGGTTCCTTTTCAAAATAAATGAACCCAACACTGCCAGTTAAGGACAAAGCTTGTACCGGTACACAACTCTACCGCGAATGATCACAATCATCCGTATCGCAGACCAATATATATATTTATTTATTGACAAATCAAATGATACAATACAGAATAATGATCCGCCATCACCCCAAACAAAAAGGGGAATTCTCCCACTCCTTAGCTGGACCAAGGTCCTAGCTATGAGGGGTGGGTAACAAAATGTTCTTCAGGTCCACTCCATCGATCCACTCCATAGTGATCGAGCAGTGATGTAAGGTCATGGGTTAATTCATTGACATAACAAAATGTTATTGTTGTCCCTTTAATAGTTAGAAGGCAGGTTGTATTTCCCCACGACAAGCCAGCGACGGCTCTTGCATCAAAAATGGTGTTCGATGAGGGTGCCGGACCTTCCGGATACTCCGGACCTTCAGGTTCTAAAGGTAGGCGGTCGAATTTTTAATTATGTTAGCTAATTTAATGTGATACGTTAAATACTAATTTTAATTATATTCATTCATTTGTTATAGACAAGCACAGCAGCCACTCCCGCCGCCATTTGACCGTTCCACCGGTCGACTCTTCTGATTCAGGTAGGCGAACAAATTTTTAATTTTGTTAACTAATTTAATGTGTTACGTTAAATACTAATTTTAATAAATAATTAAATATGAACTACTTTTGGTAACTAATTAATGCTATTATTTCTATTTCCATTCATTTGTTATAGACGAGGACAGCAGTGGCCATCATTCGCCGGTCCCTGCTCCACTATTGGTGGTGCAGGTCGAGGCTGTTGCTCCAGGTAGGCAAACGAATTTTTAATTTTGTTAACTAATTTAATGTGTTACATTAAATGCTATTTTTAATAAATAATTAAATATGAACTACTTTTGGTAACTTATTATTGCTATTTTTTATATTTCCATTCTTTTGTTATAGACGAGGACAGCACTGGCAGTCATTCGCCTGTCGATTATTCTGGTCCAGGTAAGCCATCAACTCATGTCATATTTTTTATTGTCTGTGAATTTGTTTTTGGAGAGAGAAATTAACCAACAATTTTACTTTTAATTTACTGTGTATAAAATCAAAGTAGAGACCCATTTAAAATTAATAGTTGAATTTGTAGATATTTTATTAAATATTCCAGAAACTATTCCCTTTTTAAGAAATTGCCATTGTGCGTACTTTCGGCTGCTCCACTTAATTAATTAATTTTTTTGATTCGAATGACATGTGGTGAAGAAGCGCGCCATCTTTTGTGCTTTTGCGTAATGTGTAACATTTATTTTAATTCTGATCGCTGTAGTGAATAGCACTACAGAAAATTCTGTATCCCTCGTGCTGCTACGTCAATATGTAAGGGGCACATTTTAACTAATACCCTAGGATTGAATAAACATGAGCCTGCGCCTGGAATCGAACCCGGGACCGCCCGCATCGCGGGAGGTTAATTTAATTAATTTGAATTAAAAAAAAATTATTCTACAATTTCTGGGCCGCGCAGCATAGAAATGGAAAACTGTTTGAGCCATAGAAAATTGTTTGAATTAAAATGTTTTAATCTGTCAAAAGCTATCTGTCAAATGCAGAAGAATGATAAACCATCACTCATAATTTTTTTAAATTGTAATTTTATTTTTTTGAAAATACTAAGTGTATTTACGAAGCAGCTCTCATCCGTTTATATGACGTATTATAATCTGCACTATTATGGAAGAATGGTGGCCGTGGCGTGTGTAATTGTGTGTGTGTCACAGTGGTTTCCCCGTCGCTACTTCGCAGACCCGAGCGTCGCTTACCCCGCGAACTCAGCAATAGATACCCGCGTTAGACGCTTCACACTCGAATACCTCGCAGTATTCGAGGTTGACCAGGGAAACAAGAATGTGGAATGGGTAGTACCGTGGTTACTATGAGACCGACACTGAGACTTCGTGAAATGACATTTCTTCTGTAAAATCACAACATTCACGAAATTGCTCGAAGATTTGATTCATTATAGATCACGACACGATCCATTTGACGAATTAAAATAAAATCGTTTTTTCGTTATTTTTTGTTAACGGAATGGTCAGTCAAAACAGTCCATTGAATCCTTAAGAAAATAGCCGATCTCCTCCCCCGTTTCAACCTCTCCGTGGAACTGGTGGATCGCGTCACCTTCATAGATGTTGGCAGTGACGTCGTAGGTGTAGGGTGTAACCGGGACGAATAAATGAATTGCTGTATGTATGGCGCTATTACGTCACAGTATATTTTTTAATGTGTACTGGCTGCGTGTTAAGGCAAAGGTGGGCAAATGTGGGTAGATTATGAGCAAATGCAATTTGTGGCGACATCCATGGCAACATCCTACGAAGCCGACGGTCCCGGGTTCGATTCCCAGTGCAGGCTTTCATTTATTCGTTGGCCTGGGGTACTGGCGTCACCCCTGAGCTTCCATTAGGTAGTCCAGAGCATTGTCAGTATAGTATAGTCTATGCACTTAACATTAAAAATGTGTATCAATATGCCATATTGATAGCGCCATTTTAATGATAAAGGTTCTAGAACACCATCAGAGATGGCGCCAGTTGTGTACTTCCAATATCGAACGAACCCTAACGGCCAATCTAGGAACAAGAGTATGGTTCAAATATAACCGTTATTTTTAGACGAGAGGGGTTTGGAGCCGTGTTATAAACAAACTAAAAAATGAAATGATCCTTAACCATTTAGGAACAATAACGGCAACACTTCTAGCTGATTCGAGTAGAGAATGGAAATACAGATTACTCACAAAAAATAAGACCAAAGGATTGACTTGAATTGCTTGGAAGACATATAATGCGGTTTATTATTAGAAAATATAGTAAAGCGCACAAGGATGTTAGCAGATTTGGACATACATAAATTTACATACATACATGGTCTGCAAACAGTTTTGACGACACTGTAGACGGGCGATAAAATGGTGGGGAGTCCCCACCATTTTTCGTTGGCCTGGGGTACTGGCGTCACCCCTGAGCTTCCATTAGGTAGTCCAGAGCATAGTCAGTATAGTATAGTCTATGCACTTAAAGTTAAAAATGTGTATCAATACGCCATATTGATAGCGCCATTTTAATGATTAAGTTTCTAGAACACCATCAGAGATCGCCCGTCTACAGTGTCGTCAAAACTGTAAGGGCTGGAGTATGTTGCGAATTCAGTGTTGGGTTCAATCCTTCTGAAAAGGAACCAGTTTCCGTTCCCGTTTTTCCGATGAAAAAAGGGACCAGTTTCCGTTCCCGTTCCTCAAAAATAAAAGAAGCCTAGGCGTCCCTGCGTTCCTTTACAAAGAAAGAAAAGAAAGACGAACATGTGTGCCAAATTTCATTTGAATAACTTGTAGATTTGCAAGGTAAAGATCAATTTTCAATTGAAACGTGTTTTTTTAGGGAAAGTGTGCTTTTAGAGAATGAAGGTTATTTGAACAAGGAACGCTGTAAGCAGAAAAGGAACCCCCGTTCCAGTTCCTCAAAAAAAGGAACCAGTTCCCGTTGCAGTTCCTACAGAAATAAAAGAAACCTAGGCGTTCCTCAACAAAAGAACCAGTTCCTAGGAACGGGAACTTTCCGTTCCATTCCTACCCAACACTGGTTGCGATTCCAGTATGTTGCCATCCTCAGAGTATGTTGCCACAGTGCTAGACGGGACGTACATTACGGCAATTACATAAGATAACTAAACTAATTTTATTATTCTGATTTCAGACCGTGCTTTCAGGTCTGCTGTCGTCGCCGGACGGAAGAGTAAATGGCCGTCGTTGAATAGGTCCGACGGCGAACCTCCAAAGAAAAAGGCCAAATTGTCAGATGACGTGGTCGATGATTCCTCTGTTCAAGGTAAGCCATCGACTCATTTTTGAAGTCTCATTATTAATTGGTATTAATTTGTAATTGTAATTTATTCATTATTATAAACAAAGTAAGGGAATAAATATTTGGGTTAAAAATCAATACTAATGATCAATACAAATGAAAGGCGCTTTCAGTCATCTTGTCAGACCACAAAAATTATGTCTTTTGGTTTTGATCAAGGTTTAGGGAATAAACATTTGGGTAAAGGGAAGGGGAAAAATAAAGTAAGGGAATAATTATATGGGTTAAAAATCAATATGAAAGGCGCTTTCAGCCATCTTGTCAGACCACAAAATCCTGTCCCAATCGGAAGGTTTGGAATACACCACCTACTGCTGCGCAATAGTCCCGATATAATGATTAATGAGCGATAATTTTCCAGCTTTTACTCCCATTCGACCGCGACCGTATCCCTATGTCAAAAGACTACCCTTCGCTGAAGCTATTCGCGAACGCCGCATATTTCACACATCTCCTCCTAAGCTGCAGGTAAGATTTATACTAATTATTTTTCAAGCAATAATATGCAATAAACATCTACTAATATATTCAATTACTTGTCCTTTTGTTCCACTAGGAAATGAGCACAAAGGCTATATTATCATCACTGCTGAAACAGAATAGGAGCAAGCAGCCGGACCACACCCCCATTCCCCCCTCCACTTTCCATCTCAAAAACCCTAAGGTAGACATCTTAAGCGTGCACCTGACAACGTGCATGGCACAGGTTCCTTCATTGATTTCAATGAACCAAAATCAAAGTGATTTTGATTTTGGTTCATTGTTTGATTTCAAAGTGCAATTATTGCGATGCAACTGAATTTTTTAAGACGTCTTAAGCGTGAAAATAATATTGTACCAGCGTTCCAGTCTCCCCAATCATTTTTTTAAAGATAGGTTGCAGGCATTTTATTGAAATTCGTTGTAATTATTCTGCCGCACTTTTTGAAATGTTCAATGGTCACATAATGTTTAAAATTTCTTCCACCGGTCAATAGCTCAGTGGGTTATTCCAACATGCTTCGGAGCGGACGGTCCCGGGTTCGATTCCCGACGCAGGCTCTCGTTTATTCGACGAACCTGGGGTACTGGCTGAGCTTCCATTAGTGAGTCCAGAGCTTAGGGGTGGATCCCCGGCAGCCAGGCTATAGCAGCTGCCATTCCCCCTCCCTTCCCCTCACATATCGCCATAGCGACACAAGGGGCAGAAATCCTGTAGTGATTAGCACTACAGTGATATAAAAATAAAATAAACGAGAGACCGCACCTGGAATAGAACCCGCTACACGTGAAGGAAAGTTTGGCGCGTTGTCCTTTCTAGCTGGCGAGGATGGGTTTGTGGGGCTTGGTGATATATTTAAACTTGACCTTGACCTTTTGGGCCAGGGAAAATTCTATGAAAGTGATTTTTGGGTAGTGTATGTCTGTGAAAAATCGTCTAAAGTAAGTGTATATAGTCTTAGAAAAAGTTTTATTTTTATTTTATACTTTTCCTCCACCATGATACTGCTCCATTTATTTATATTTTATTTATTCATGTCATGTTTTAGCGATTTGTGAATTTAGTAGCATGAAATTAATTGTGCTATTTTTATTTGTCAATTTCAGAAGATGCCGTCTATTTATAGTTATATTCACATAGAACTGAAGGGTAAGTTTTAATCCATCTAAAATACAAGCTATTTAGAGGTTGTTTTTTTACATGATTTATTTATAAACACTAGTGGCAAGATTTGTTACTTTTGTCAATTTCTTTTTACACTTGTTTGTGTTTTTTCATAATTGTGATTTTTATAAATTTCGTGCTGCGCGTGCGCTCTTTCCTACCGTGGTGTTGCATTTTTTAAAAATCAGGGCGTTGCGCGCGCACTTTTCATGCCATTAAGCGTTACATTTTTAAAAGAATCGTAGCCCAGTGCGTGCTTATTCCGTCTATATAAGTGTTTCAGTTTTTAAAAAATCGTGGCTATCCATCTTATGTCCGTTTTTTAAAACGAGCTTATCGATATTTGCAGAATGTTATGTTTTGCGATTTAGTCTGGAATATACCTTAATACCAACTATCAACTAAAACAAATTTAAAATAACAGATAAAAAACTGTTTTGATTAAGTCATTTTAACTGGGCCAAAATGCACCAATTTCACTGAGAATTTTTTTCTCAGTGATGTACACTTTTCTTTTATTTATTTACCAATTTCACTTACTACTATTTTGCCCATGTCCTTGGGGTAGTCTCGAGAAAATGTGATAATGTCATCTTAACACACACGGCACAACGTCAACGTCAAAAACACGACTTATCGGCCAAAATTGAGCAGTAGGTTTTGAGAAGTGTTGGGTAGGAACGGAACGGAAAGTTCCCGTTACTAGGAACTGGTTCCTTTTCTAAGGAACGCCTAAGTAACTGTAATGGGAACTGGTTCCTTTTCAAAAGGAACGAAACCAACACTAGTTTTGAACCAGGAAAGATTACCACAAAGTCACCAAAATCAGCGAAAAATTGTGCAATACAAAAATATTTTACAGTAATCTATCGAAAAAAATCATACAAATGGCTGGGATTACAATCCCAGGATTAAAACAGGATTAAAATCCTGTACCAATGGCTCAGTGGGTATGGCAACATCCTACGAAGCCGACAGTCCTGGGTTCGATTCCCGGCGCAGGCTTTTGTTTATTCGTTAGCCTGGGGTACTGACGTCACCCCTGAGCTTTCATTAGGGAGTCCAGAGCTTAGGGGTGGATCCTGCAGCCTGGCTATACCAGCTGCCATTCCACACTCCTTCCCTCCCTGCCCCTCGCACATCTCCATAGAGACACGAGGGTGCAGTAATCATGTAGTGCGCTAGGCACTACGGTGATTTAAAAAAAAATGTTCTCCATGGTCGACTGTTGCCATCCAGACCTCCATTCACGCACGAAGCGCACGAAGTCAGACTTGACACAATGTTGCTTTGCCGTAAACTGTTTATTCTTTGAAATTTCGCGCTGTGGCACGCTCTTCGTTTCTTATCTTACTTTTATCGTCCTCCATGTGTTGTATGCACTATATTTGTTCTACTATTTTTTTACCCGAATATCGAAAAATGTTCTGAAGAATATGTGAATTTTAAAACGATTGGGGAACGAGATCCGGTACGGCACTGGAAAACTAGGATAACCCGAAATACCCGGCCTCGTTCCCCACTCATTTTGATTTCTAGACGTCCTATCTCGTTGATGTCTTTGACAGGAATCTTTAACATAGGTCTTTCTTGCAGCCATTAATGTTTTATTTTTCTGTCTTAGTCATCGCAGACTAATATTTAATAGGAATATTATTTTTGAATTTCTGCCAGTCTTTCAGAGAGGAATTCTTCGTTGATATGTGTTTTCCCATTTCAAATGTTTGCATACCGGTATTGAATATTGTTTTAACCTAAAATGTCTACCATTTCAATTGACATAAAATGTTGTCCTCCATTTCATGTTGGATTAACTTCCTTTTCTATTTTTGCATCTGGCAACCCTCCTTAGTGGTGGCCTCGGTCTATAGTTGTCTCGACAACCGGCGATCAATTGCGTGAGCAGAGAGACAACGTGAGCAGGGAGAGAGCGAGAGCTGCTCGGTCGGAGTCTCTGCGGCCAAGTCCCCGACGGCGTCGCCTGCGCTTCGCGCTGTCGCTGCAGGATATTGCCAGACGCGTGTCTTACAAAACTTCGGGGCTTGGTGGGTGGAGTCGCTGCTAACCGAAATTAATTACAACAGAAACGAGAGCGAACCCCTTGCCCTCGATACCACCTGCATGTAGCACCCCACCACCACCACCACCACCACCACCACCACCACCACCATCCCCACCACCACCATCACCTCCACCACTCGCCATCAACCGCCACGGCTGCATCCTGATACCCCCCGCTGATGTCTGACCAGATACAAGCAAATCCTAATTTTGTAATGAATTGGTCTGGCAGAGTGTCTATTGTTCTAGCGCGATATGTCTAATGAACGGATTGTACTTTCGGGACTAAATGCCACGCTTCTAGCACCGTTTATAATAATAAAGTGGGCTTGTTTTTGAACTGGTGCATGAAACGGTGCTTTTCTCTATCTGGAGCTCGCCTAGACGAATGCCGAATAAATAACAAATACAATTTCATTTCCTTTAACAGACGCCTTTGTCAATTGTCTTTCGATCACAAATGCTTGTATGTGTTACTGTTGAATGTAATTGACTTAGCATCAGGTATTATAAAGTGGCATTAGATCTTTATACCAAAAAACATTAAATTAATAATTGCAAAAAGTATGGATCTTAAGCATCAAGGAATCGAACCCCGTCAAAGATTACTGCGTAATCTTTGTTAGATTGATCTCAATAACAACAAGGTTCACAGCTTATACCCATTTGAAATGCGAATTAATTTATTACGTGCTCTATAAATGCCCCTAATGCCGATTTCCTCTTTAACTCAGTTGAAGGAAAGAAGAACGGACTTCTGCTTCGACGGTCCCGTGATTGATTCTAAGGGTGGTTAAACGCTTATTTAAATAACCGGATACAATAAGATTCGCTAAAATCTTTAGAATGAAAATTAGAAGAACTATACAAAACATATGGTAAAAACACGTAAAATAAATAAAACGCTGTCGTCTTAGGTCAGTGGTAGAGCATCCGCCTGTTGTGCAGCGATCCCGGGTTCGATTCCCGGCTCGGGCTTTCGTTAACCGATCCCGAGGCACTGATGAAAATTTTCCCCTCCACAAAATGCTCTTTCAAGGGGGATTAGAGGGGTCATATTTTCATGTATTGATATTCACTACAGTGATGACGATAATCGATTGTAAAAAATAAATATTTCAGTCTAATAGGTGCACGAATATTAAAAAAAAAATTGTGGAGAGTACTAGATTTACTCTGGGGGTCTAGGGAGTGCGGCCTGTACTTCTCCCCCCCCAACCCCGCACACGCCGCGATCGTCGCGACGTTAAGTCGCCCGCATCGCGCCTCGCCTTTACAAGCGCGACGTCACCGGAGCTGTCCCGCGGCGCCCACAAAACCGCTGCCGTAATCCATCTACTTCGAGCCCGGTTTATGGGGCGGCCGTCAGCGGCATTAAAGGTTCGCCGAGAATAAGGCAGGCGCAAGGTGGGGGGTTTGTGGTGGTGGTGGTGGTGGTTGGGGAAAAGGGGAGCGGGGAACTCGGTCTTAAATGAGAAACAACATTCGTCTAAGATCTTTTTTTTTTTTTAAATGGGAAACGAAAATGGATTTCCTGTAGCGAAGTATAAACCATTTTCTTTAATGAAGTTAATTTGGGCTGTTATATACTGCGCATAGATTGAGTCATTTTAAGAGTGTCTCCGAAATACCCGACAAATAGCAGAAATCCGAAATATAGTATTTCGGCGACACTCCTTAAATGACTCAATCAATGCGCAGTCTATAACATCAGGAACGTAGAAGACATGATAAACAGTAGAATAATAGAGCTGAGATCAAAAGAATGGATGATATATGATAGCTCGGAATCCTCAGAATCGTATCGCTCAAGGGTACTACCACAATCTTTCTGATAGAAAGCAATAAATCATTAAGGGTACGAGAGCACAGAAGTAAAGGTAGAAACCAAACAGATCTTTAGGTATTTCCTACTGGAATAGATACACTCATCTTTTAGGCAGGATCTACAGGGTCAGTCTATTCATTTCAACTTTTCAAGCTTCGCTCAATGAAATACGCACATAGTTTAAACCACACGTAATAATTACTAATTTAAGCTCTTTACACCAAGTATGCTAGATCGTATCTCAGCTGTTCGGTTGAATGAATATTGCGGTGCGGAGGTCACGTGGTCGCTATACGGTGCTGTGTTTATATATATATATATATATTTTTTTTACCCCTCGTGTCGCTTAGGAAGCGTTTGAGGGGCACATTTTCTCCAGTACCCCAACATCTATTAAACAATCGAATAATCGCGAATCGAATAATCGATAACCAGCGACAAAAGAGTAGTACTTCACTTTGAGTTCAAAACAAACGCTAAGCGAGATAAACGATATGTTAAAATATGAGAAATGTAGGAGCCGTTTTATCTCCTTTAATAAACGATATGTATTGAAAAAAAAAATTATATCTCAAGATTTGATTTCCTGGAACATAAGGATACATAATGTTATCCTTTCGGGGGGAAAATGGACGGATATTTACGAACGATCCCCGGACTTACTGCACCCCAATTGACGATCACCTCGATTAAGTTTTGGCTCGTACGGGGAGCGAGAGAGAGAAACCGCGAGGGGAAAATGGAAGGCGGCGAGACACGTCGCTAACCAATCCAATTATTCCAATCGCATCTGACAACGGCGACCTCCATATCTGACCAAACCATCTTTGGCAGAAAGTAGTACGTAATCTTGATTGCCCGCTCCCGCTCACGCTCCCACTTACGCTCTATGGGAGACCAATTCCCAAGATTGGCGCTGTGCGATCAATTCTATTAATCTAAATGGATTGGCGAGGAAATGCTAATTCCAACAGCAGGGAGTAAGTAGAGGCTGCCCAGGGGGCGGAAAAAAAGACCTCCCTCCCACCAATAATGCCTTTACATCTTTAATAACATTATTGAAATTAAAATATCCGTGTATACCCGCAGGCAGGCGCGGAGAAACGTATGTCGTGGTTCAAAAATAAAACATCGGGATAATTTGAACAGGATCCGTATTTGAGATGTGGTAAGATTATTCCACTAAAGATATTGTTTATTTACAATTTTACATGTAATACAAAAAAACTGTCATCACCCCAAATAGGGGGATTCATCCACATCTCAGCAACATCTACCGGATGTGTGAGTGGCAGGGAAGGAAAGGGAAGAGTGATGGCAGCTGGAATAGCCAGGCTGACGGATCCACCCCTAAGCTCTGGACTCCCTAATGCCAGTACTCCAGGCTAACGAATAAAAGAAAGCCTGCGCCGGGAATCGAACCCGGGACCGTTTGCTTCGTAGGATGTTGCCATACCCACTGAGCCATAATAGCATGCCTGTCACACTACCAGTTCGACCAAATCTACAGCTAACAAATCTAGCAGCCCTTTTGACTTTTGTGTACTATTTCAGTATTTCAGTTTTCCTTATCCCAAATGGAGCTACATTGATTGTTAGCTCGAGACTCCATCGCTGATCAACCAGCTGGCTATTAATGCATTTTACAATATTATTAATTTTTCTTTCTATCAGAATTCGAACCTAGTACTAGTCGTCGTAGCCAAGTCACTATTGAACCCTCCGGCGATGCAACGTTACCACATGGGTTCGATTCCCGGTGCAGATTTTCGTTTATTTGATCCCGGGTTACTGGATAAATATTCGCCGCAGCGTAAATATAGTTCGAAGTTAGCCTGAAACTTAGCAACACGAGTGACACAAAATTTACTGTAAAAATAACACGGAATATAAATCGAATGATCACTGGGCAACCTCCCCTCTGGATGACGTATAACTAACGATGGTAACTCCCTTTTTCTGACTGCTTCAAGAATTTACATAGTGCTGCTGAGCATACGTCACTGGTAGAAAACTGATTTGTAATTTACTTCTCAATTCGACGGACAACATCACTGTATATCGTGTCCCGCTTTTTTTTTCGCTACCCAATTTCAGTCTATTTGGTTGATTGTGACATTTTTTATATATGACTTTTGGAGAAATTAAATTTTTTTTTTAAATTTCGGATCACAGTAGTGAATAACACTACAGGAGGTTATTGTACCCCTCGCGTCGCTGCGGCGATATATGAGGGGCACAT
>JAUJYS010002444.1:0-14793 GCA_033995665.1 Melogona broelemanni
CTGACCTTCGATCCCCCGACACCTGGTGACTTAAGGGAGCAGTAGCCCTCCAAGAGTTTTCTTGGCAGATAACAAAGGTGGTTTGCCATTGCCTTTTCCCGCGCAGTACCATCAGTCAATCTAACGAACGACTTCACCGGGAATGGAACCCAGGTACGCTTGTCGGCGAGCGAGAACGCTCACCATTCGGCCATCGGATGCACTTGTACAAATTGCTTAACTACTAAATATTTATGGCAATATTGTTGGAGATTTTTTGTGGTATCTCTATCGTATTAAATAGCATTTATAAATAACACCGTTGTAAATTTAATCAAAGTTAACGTTAAATTTCTTATACTTTTTATGATGATCTTTCATTATTAAAGATGAAGATGAATACAACATGAAAAAAGCTGTGTGCGGTTAAGGGATGTTCGGGTGTCCCAATTGTTGTTCTGCCGTCACTTACCTGTCGTCTTGCCGTTCATGGAGATGATGCAGGTGCATTCCCGGGCGATCTCTCGATTGTTAAAGGGCCGAACCCGAACGGCCACCTTAACCGACGACATGGCGACACCCGCTGACCACCCACGCTACAAGTGTGCCTACGACGGTGACCTACACACATAAAGATAGAAAATATCAAAATCAAAAAATTTATTATTTCACTTCAATATTTTTTAAGTGGCTTGGCAACATATTCGGCTTAAAACCACCCACCAGGCAACGATATAAAAATTCGATCGATTTTTGTCTTTTGATCTAGGTAGAGATCTCTAACGTGGACCTGACAACGCACAGGCATGGCTACTATGCTTTTTATAAATAAAATTCGCTGCACGATTGTAATATGCCCACAGTGGAACCCTGATATCAAAATAAAATACTTTTATCGTTCAAATGGAATGGAAAGGAATTGGCAGCGGAATATCCTCGTGCCTTCACCCCGATCTACCGGACAGGCAGCTCAGGAGGAATTAGCCACCCCTTAGCCTCAACCAACGCTTCATCGGCTATGAGGGGTGTTGTCACCAGTAGCCCAGGATTGAACAAACGAGAGCCTGCGCCGGGAATCGAACCAGGGACCGCCCGCACCGCAATACCCACGAAGCCATACCCACGATGCTAGCCGGACGCACAAGTACCCACTTAAAGAGTAAACGGGGAAGAAAGGCTCTAACTCTTTTTTTTTTTTCTCTCAAAACGAATGAAGTGGTAATAGCCATGTGTGGCAAGGCCACTGCAGTTGCTCAACCTTTCCACGTATACGACAGACAGCGGCACACACTAGACACACTCACTTTTATCACTTTGATGACCGTAAAAGAAGAGCTTCAACTGGTGCATTAATTTTGCCAGAGAATTCACTCCAATCCTCACACGCTAAATTCACGCGATCAATCGCTGCAGTACCCACTAACAATTTGGAGTAGTAACCCGCGTTTGTCTCCCACATTTGACGTCACCATGGTTACAGGTGATGGCGCCACCTCACGCCACACTTCACCACTGTTGAACGAAATCAGCCTCTTAACGGATGAACAAGGTTTGATGATGTATCAAAATTATCGTTTGATCGCGCTCGCGGTGGTTGCTCCGATAAAACACTTGTTCCAGAGATACAAGCAACCACTGAATCGTATCTCGGGTACAGGTACAACCATCAGAGCATTCACTTATTTCCAATAATGATTTAACTACTACTGTATACAGTCAGAGGTGTCATGTGGTGTAGTGGTTAGCGCCTTGAACTCACGGGAGGAAAGACTTCCGTGATCGCGAGTTCAATTCCTGACAGAGACTATACCGGAAAAACGTTGGTAGCCTATTTTTATTTTTAAATACTGTATACCTGGAAAAAATAAAATTAGAAATCTATCGTGAATTTTTCACTGTATTATATTTCGAAAACAAAATCAATATTTAGAATTTTTCGAAGTATCATATGTTTTAAATCCAAGTAGATGTATCCGAAATTAAAGTGGCATTTGGCAAAAGTTGTAATCTCCTAATGGATTGTCCAGTATTTCCTATTACGTCAATGGCGACGCACGTCGTTAATCTGTGGCATCATCTCTTGTGACAGCCTTTGTTTTTCTTGTTTCAACCGGGTGTTATTCATGGTCAAGGGTCTGCTCACCCGTCTGTCGCTAGATGGTGGGTGGCCAGATGAGGTGGAAGAGAGCACCATGGTGTGCACCCCTCCCACCCTCAACCCGGCCCTCGGGTCAGTGCGTAGACCGAAGTAGGTTACGTCACACAGCGACACTCTCTCGAGCCAGCAGCAGCCGGCTTTAAACGACATTGCGACGCCAAAATGGAACGAGCGAGCGAGCGATGAGAGTCGGTCACAGAAAAAAATCCATCCACACGACGACCTAGGTCTGGCATTATCGACCGCATTGGTGGGGATGGTAGCCCGTGACTGCGTCGCTCGTGGAAATATCAAGGCTGAAGGAAGTACCAACAAGGCGGACAGCATCACTAGTGTGTAGCCACTCGCCGTTGTTTGCTCTTCTTTCGAAGGGCAACTAATGGGAGCGAAAGCAGTTTGCGGTTAAACGTATGTAAGCCAAGCGAGGAAGGGACGAGGAAGGAGAGAGAGACAAAGAGACATCTTGTATTTTTATTTATAACTTATTTTGTTTGGATAATTTTGAACATTAATTTGTTACTATTAGAAAAATAATTCTAACCGCAAAACTGATTTGGCTCCCATCTCATCGGCACCTGCGAGTGGCTACACACAAGTGACACTCCCTTCTGCCTTCAGTCTTTTCACAAGCGACGCAATTGCGAGCTACCAGCTGGCTAGCTCAGCTCTCTTTTCCCCACGCCTCACTCTCTCCAACACTGACATGGCTAAAAATTAAAAGCGTATTACACCGCAGTGCTCGTCGTTCTCAGCAGCTGCCAACCAGGCGAAGCAGCAACAGAAGCAACCACTCCACAACTCCGTGTTTGCACAAGCTGATTCGCGCCACCTCTGTACAGGACTCGAACTGGACGTTTTTCATTGGCCCAACTGACCTATTTACACGGTCACCAACATTAACAAAATACTGAGACCTTCGATATACTTATCGAAGGTCTCAGTAGCTAATGCGCTGCAGAGGTTTAAAAAATAAAAGTTCTAGATGAATTACAATTTCTTGAATAAATCATTTAGAAGGAATATTTTTAATTCAAATGGCGAATAAAATAATTGCCGAAATACTTTTCCACTGGCAAATATGTTATGCAAGATAATGCTCCATGATTAATGAATAATCATGTATTTCTTAGGCAACAGCCACAGCCACAGTCCCCTTCCAGGGGGCTGCTTACGGGGTTACACATTGTAATTGTAGCAGCCTTTTCACTCGAAGCGAACAATTCGTATTAGCAAGGCAGTAAAGTCAGTCAATCAGTAAGTCATTCAGTAAGTCAATCAATCAGTAAGTCATCTAATCGGCCCAGTTGGAGAGCACTTGTCCATAGCGTCACCAGGAGTCGGAAACGACTCGACGGATCTTAACAACAACAAAAATAAAATACAAGGTTTATCTCCAACACTAGCGTTTACACAAATACAAACAGTGCTACTCCATTGGGGACACATTCCATCTCCGGAAAAAAACGATTTCACATTGCTGTGGAATTCGGATAGCGTTAACAGATTATTCGACTACCTAACGGTTCTGATAAGTTCGAATAACGGGTCGTAAGTTACGGTAAATACGATTACCGTATTAGAATCGGGCCAGGGGCGAAAGTGGAATTAATCTGTCATATATCCCAGACCCTGATGGGTTAACGCACTCCAGAAAACACAAATTAGCCTCGCGCTTAAGATCTATAACCGTGGGCTTATCAGTAAGCCAGTTCATAAAAAAACGTCTTCCCCGCCCAAAAGTTATGACAATATGTTGGGAAGATCCAACGCGCAAATAAATCGCGAGTTGATAACGGCAGCAAATGGCTGGCACTGCAAGAATCCCGCGCTGCGCCGCTCCCAAGAAGAAGCAACAATGCTGGTGAAAAAGTTACCGGAAGTTCAGGACGCCCATGACGTATACATTAACTGTTGACTGGCGCAAAAATGTTACGCGCATTGCCTTTACTGTCTGAACGGAAATAGCGATGCATATTTATGCTGCGGAAAGGGGGGGGGGGGTGGCAGAGGACAATATTGTAAACCAAAGAGGTCAAAAAGCTAGAGTGCCGCAGTCATTTTCGTTAACTCAACAAAAGTAAATTCAGGCAAAAAAAAAACAGAGTCGTGATTTATTTTGCAAGCCACATTCGTACACTCTGGTAACGTATTTAAATAAACTTGAGGTTCTTGTAGTCTTTTAACACGCACTGTTGGAGGGCCATTTTGTTTATCAAAACATATACACAGTGTATGTCTAACGGGGGTTTCTAGCATTTTTAGATTGTTGGATATAGCCAACAGCTACACACAATGCGAAAGTTAGCTTTGTTAGCTATTTTGCTCGTTCTTCATGTCCATTCACACAAATTCGCGTGAGTTCTCAAAAGGATTTTACTTTGGCGCTTCCGGAAAAGACATGCAATGGCCAAAAGTTGAGAAAGAGGGAGATTCGCCATTAGTGTTTATCAAACTATTGGATTGCATTTTAAAAATCATGTTCGCTGACCAACACTAAAACTTGCATTAAGTCTTAAAATGTAATATCTAGTCGATCACAGCAACTGCGTATCTTAAGTTGTCCGACGTTTTTTTAATATTTTTAGTTAAACGACGTTGGTGTATAAAATACACGCATAGTAAGACACATTTAATCCGTCAGGTACAGAGGACTCTCCTCTGTATATGACGGATTAAAAGTGTCTTACTATCAGACTTTAAAATCGCTGATTTTATTTACGTTTAACCAGTTTTTCTCAATTAATATTTTTAGTATTGAAACAGTACATGAATTTATTAAATATTAATTATATTTTTAAGACTTTACAGTATATATTATTGAACATCAGATTGGTAACATGCTCTGTAATTTAGAATTCTTCCAATGGAGTGCTCCTCAGATATCGAAATTCCATTCCTGCATGTCAGATCCCCCACCCAAAAGTTTTGCCTGAGACATATTTTTTTGAAAAAATAAAATTATAACGCAAGAATTTCTTTTGAAATATCATGCAACAGCCAATGTTAAAAACACCTTCAGGTGTCATTAGTGTCTAGTTGGACCATCCATTTCATTTTTTTTTGTTTAAATTCACCGTAGCGCCTAGTGCACTACAGGAATACTGTTTTTTTTTAAATATATTTAACAGTATACCTAATATCACATATTGCTACGTCCTCTTTTCCCCCGACTACGTTGGCATTTAATATGAATAGAAACATTTTTAAGCCACGAAGAGTGAAGTGTTTAGAATGTCAATACATGCTAAAAAAAATGTCAGCACTTCAAAATTTGAAGACACTTACGTCGTACCAGTACATTGAAAGAGAAATACTTGCGGACGACACTAACATAGCATACGCCTGCATCATGAGATGCACAGAAAAGCAAATGTCCCTTGTCGCCTCATGCCTTCAAAGGCCTGGATGCTTGGATGCTCACTTGTTTTAGACGATGTAGTCAGGCTATACGGTGGTTATTTTATTTGTTTTTTTGCGCTCCACACATAAAAGCCTTTCGTTGTAAAGCGCGCACATTTTATGTGGCGGCGCACTTGTGATGACAATGCAAATTCTCGTAGAAAACGTTCGCATTTATTTGTTTGAGAGCTAGGCCAGCTAGCGACTGTAAAACTATTGCAACTATTACCGTGGCATAAGCCCATGACCAAACCAACGATTGTTCACAAACTAGAATACAGGAGTCTTCATTTCTATGTGATATTGGAAAAATGCTTTTGGTGGGTGCTTCGGGAGGCTACATAATATTTCAATAGTAGTAAACTCCGTGGAAAATAATTAATAGGGGGTTAGGACGTCTACAAAACAAAACAAGAGGGACGAGGTCCGGTGCAGCGCCGGAAAAGAGACGAACTGAGTTTTGACAAAACTCACGAAATAAAACAGCAAACGAGGATCTAACGAGGAACAACAAGGGCCTAAGCCTAAGTGGCACAATGAAATACCAATCAAATACGTGGAAAATGTCAGCGAAACATACATGTATGACGACTACAATGAATGTGAACGAGACATATGTCGAGACGTATGACGTCTTGAGTTAAAATGCATGGGACATACTGTATGGTCCGGAACAGCACGGACTCTCTAATGGAAGCTCAGGGGTGACGCCAGTACCACAGGCTAACGAATAAACGAGAGCCTGTGCCGGGAATCGAACCCGGGACCGTAGGCTCATGAGCCATCGGTTAGTACGCTTCCCAGCAGCGGGATGACAGGAACGCGCCACCGCTCCCAGCTAAATTTTTTACAAAATTTACCTTATCTTTTTTATGCTATACAAATCGAAATGCAGTTCTCAAAAGCGCGACTTTAGTAACTTACCAAGTCGTCGGCTGTCACAGGGTTTCCGCTCTTGTCACTAGCGACAACAATTCGTCCAATCCTTTGTCGAGCGTCAGCGTAACCAGTTGTCAGCGCCAAGATGGCCATCAATTCGCTCGCCACGGCAATGTCAAATTGGCACTGTATGAGAAGAGGGAAAATTCTTTAATTTAAAAAATTTTAAAGGTTTTTTTTTTCCAAAATTGAAATTAGCGAAACTGGAGTTCATGAAATTTAAATAAATTTTTTCCTAAACCGGAATTTTGATGACATCAATTTTTATCTCCCGTTGTAAGAATGAGATGAAACAAGAACTTGGCAAAAAAAGCAGCAAGTACCTCACGAGAATGACCTTTTTCGGTAGGTGCCAGACCAATGTTAATCTTTCGTAGAAAACGATCGTTGGTATCCAAAACTAATTACATACAGGTCAAAAGTTACGAGAAACAATTAGCATTAAACATTTTAAAAATGAATGGAAGCCGGAAAGGAACAACATCGTTAAATTTGTTAACCTCTTTGCCAGGTGATGGTGTCCGGGTCAATATCCAAACGAACATACCGTTTAATTTCGTCTGGAGTTAGAGCGTTGGGGTCGGTCTTCTCGATTCCCAATTTCTAGAGAACAAACAAATTTGCATCACTGGTCGGGATAAATAACTCGTTCACTCGATCAAATTCAAATAATTATACAATTCAATTAAATCTTATCGGCGCAGCATTTGAGAAATCAGTAAATTTGTACTGCAGACGATTATTCAACAGTTATTTTTTTGAGGACAAATGATCTTAACAATAATTACGAAATAATTACCGCCAATCTTGCAAGTTGTATTTTGACAAACTCTCTCTTTCCTTTGTTCGAGGGCACCAACCGTTTGTACAGGTCCTGTGTGCATCGCAAAAACAAGAATCAAATTAAAATATTATTTAAATCGCCAGAATACTCAGCGCGGCGATCACATTAATCCAAATCTTAATCTAAATAACGTCTCGATATATTTTATCAAATAATTTAACGCACAAAACAAAAAATGAATCACACTAACCGCGTCAGATTGCGTAGCTTCATGGAACATTCGGGCATCTATCTGCGCCGCCAATAAATTGTTGGCCTGCAAGTATTTCAAAATAGAAAATGTATTCAACAGATTGCGAGCAAAGCATTCCGCGTTGATACCTTAGTCATCTATCAAATACGCGATAACGTTTATGAAAATATTTTTTAAATTTAAATTCGCAAGAAAAAAATCAAAAAATTAAGAGTTCAATCGTGATTTTACCGCTGTAATAGCATGAATGTCTCCAGTCAAGTGCAGATTGAACTCTTCCATAGGAATGACTTGAGAATAGCCGCCGCCAGCTGCTCCACCTACATGGCAAAAACAAATATCTCTAATTACAATCGTTCTTCATCATTCTAAATTATTAGCGACGCTAGCATATCAAGTTCTTCATTGTAACTTTGCTGAGCGGTCACAGTTGGCTGCGACAAGAAAATACCTTTGATTCCGAAAGTCGGGCCCTGAGACGGCTGACGGAGACAGGAGAACACATTCTTATTAAGATGCGCGCCCAGAGCCTGAGATAGTCCTACCGTTGTTGTACTTTTGCCTTCGCCCAACGGTGTCGGAGTAATACTGACAATGTAAAAGAAACAAATGATATCAACAATAATAAATGCAAAAAAGAAACATAAAGCAGACAAATATGTTTATTTGTACGATCCGGCTGGTTCAGTGGGTATGGCAACAGACTGATAGGCGGGTGGTCCCGGGTTTTCTTCCCGGCGCAGGCTCTCCTTTATTCGTTATCCTGGGGTACAGGTGAAAATATGTCTTTCACATATTGCCTAAGGAAAACGAAGGGTGCAGAATCTCCCGCAGTGATATTCAATACAGTGAAGGAAAATTCCCCAATAAATAATAAAATGGGATCATTATTGTACTTTTATTTCATCGACAGAAATAAAGAAATGTAAGGGAGCTTTAAGCACCTCACATTTGTGAAAAATAAATTAACTTTCAACAGTATAGAACAACCAAGCCATTCTCAACTATAAAAATGTGTTCGATATTTTGCGTCATAAGTACGGGACATAAAAATCGAGGCAAATTCTGACTGGCAAGAGCAGTCGTGCCAGCGTCAAACTTAAATGCCCACGCCGATTATCTACAATGATTATACATGTCTACATGCCATGTTGGGTGCATATCACATCGCCCGCCAAATGATGCTCATTTAAAACATTATTCATGTGAATAATACTTTGACATAGGGTTCTAGATAACAATATCAAGCATTAAATAGAAGATGTCAACTCACCCGGCGACCAGTACGTAATTTCCTTGCGGCTGATCCTTAAGACGATCCAAGACATCCAGGGAGACCTTCGCCTTGGAGTTGCCGTACAATTCCAACTCGGACGGTAAAACGCCTACTTCGTGCGACAATTCGGAAATTGGCTTCGGGGTCTGCGATCTGGCAACCAAGATGTCGCTGCGAACGATTAAGTTAAGTACAAAGCCAATTAGAGATCACATATGCATGGCTAATGAGTGATGCTACCAAGTATAGCTAATGAGTGACGCTTCAAAGTATTTAAGTTTAACGATAGTCCAGCTTTGTCGGGAACACTTAATATCATAATTGCTTAGCATCATAATTGTTTTTTTCGCAAACAATTTTTAAACACGTTATTGACCAGTCAAACTGCAATGGGGCGCGTGCGGCTTCGCGCGTGTATGAAAGCCAAAGAAAGTCATTTCGAAAATAAAATGAAACGACAAAGATGTTTGCATATTAGTACTGTATTTGTAAAAAAATAAACAAATCGGTACATTATTATAGAAACTATGACGCCATTTGTAGTGATATCATTTTTTTGAGCCACCCTGTATATTCTTTCTATTCATACGAGTTAGTTTCTTAAGACTAGGCCCGGTAAGGTGCCCCATTGCACCGTTTTTGACAGGTTTAGATTACAGATGTGATGACCGGATAATGTGACCAGTAATGACAGTGATTACGACCCGAATAGACACATTGGCACAAAACATGAAATAAGCTAATTGGCAGTTTGCCTGGAAAAATAAAGCGAATACTCATTGTTGCTAATAATAATTATTTTTCGTGATATCACTATTATTCAATAATAGTTCTTGCAATTTAATACAACCGAAATAAATGCTTTAGATGTCTTGTTTATTCATAATTGATTCAATATCTGTAATTATGTCTATTTCCCAAATTTTGCTCGTTGGTTTAATTACAAAGGGAGTTAACCATCTGAAGGACAGGAAAATTTAATAATTATTTGGTGATGCATCCAGTTAGATGAATATAAATGACTATTAATATTTTTTTAATATAAATAATATTTTAATGTGTCTTATCATATTCGTGGCATAACCACATCAAAAATTGCTTGAAGTTTACACTAGAAATACTGTAAGCCAGATTTTTCAACTGAAATAACCGTTACAATAAATTTTCTAAACCAAGCTTTGAATGGCGTATGTGCTGGTACCCCAATCTGAAATAAACTTGAATTAGATTACTGGTGTTATTAAAACAGGGCTATAATCAGATAAACGTCCTTCAGCTTTTGGCAAAGAAACGCGGGAAGTCAGACTTTCCGTCAAACGCAATTGCATTAATTATGAAAATCGCCAGCCGATGCTATGTATTCGAGAAACGAGTAGAATAAATATATGATGTCAAACAGGTGACCTTGTACGAATGTCAATGCGCAGACCACGTACGAAGATTACATGTCTGCTACTCTATTTACCTTGGCACTGGATCGAGAAGCGTTATTGGCAGGTGCCGAATTTTCCATTGCCCAATCTACATGTAACGAAAATAAATAGTTCAATGGCTGGTAACGAAACAAATGACCGATACAGTAATGAAGTTTAAAAGTCCAACGGCTTGCAAATAAATAGCTAATTTTGGATTAAAAAAAAAACGATTCAGTTAGATTCTGTTACATGTAATGAAATTTGAAAATATACCGAATTGGTCAACACACTATTAAGTTTGAATATGAATGTAAAAGGTTGGAAATACTGAACGGGCGCCGAATGAGTTTCATTATTCTGTGATCGGACCGCGTAACACAAATGTCAACTTAGAATACGCCACATCACAAATTTTTGGACACACAACGTTTTGGTCAAACGTGGATAACTGCTGTAACTTAATTTGTGTATGTCAAACATAATAAACAGGGTCGCCACATATGGTATTCGGGTTTCTATTTTGGTATAATTTTGCTACAAGAGTCTAACAAGTTAAGAATAAACTCAGACAAGTTAAGTGCGTTGGAAAAAAAAATGGGAAATTGAATAAATTCAATAATATATATCTTTGATTGCATTCTTATGCGAATAAAATTATTAAATTGCGGCTTGCGTGTCAATAAAATAGAACGACAGTTACTCTCAATCTCTAAATTTCGTTTCATATTTTCCAATTCTCATGGATAATGACGCAGGGCAAGTGTCGTTATAAGTCGTACGATTCGCAATTTCACCATTTGCCCTGTTTTTCAAATTGCTCCACTCAAGACGTCAAAGGAGACGTCCGCAATTCGATCTCCGATGATCAATGGACTACTTCAGCTGTTGAAAATAGCATCACCATATTCAATTTTAACTCTTATCGCTGAATTAAATCAACATCTTGTAATTCATGAGTTGGGAGGACGACATGACATACAGAGAAACATTTAAATCAACAACCAATGTTCGTATTCAATATTAGAAATTTTGCATATGGTTCATAATATTGCGTTGTAATGCATTTGTACGATTTCAGTATTTCGTTCGGTGATTGCAATCCACTAAACTGTAGTCAACGAAGATAGCCTCTGATGTAATATCAACTTCCTAACCTAACGTTTTGTGTGTAGACACGTAACGTATAAACGCTTTTCTGGAATTTCAAATTTTTGCTGTTTTCTTTTTTACAGGTAAACATATGTCCAATTCAATTCTAAATCAACTACGCACGTATAGTAGAAAATCTGCTAGCATTGCTGCCATATCAACTTAAACTTACCATTTTATACAAATTTCGTTTTCAACTTGGAAGTTGCTGCGTCGTCCGACAGACAGTAACGTTGAATCAAACTGTCCTCTTGAGACTACAGAACATGTACTGCTATTACAAAAAACCACTTGAAAGAGCCTTCGCGTGTGGAGCACATTAAATCAAACTTATTCCGCCTATTTTTTTTTTAGCGAATACAGTCCATAGGTTGGGACATAACCTTGGATCTGAGCCAGAAAGGGGGTGGTCAACTACACGGCCCCGTTGGCCATTTTATGCCCAGTTGGAGCTGTACGTTGCACCAAAGACGTTACAGAATATCGGATAGTGGGTCCTGCAGGATAATTCGCCAATTTCATCAATTATTTAAGACATTTTGGTTGTCAAACACGGAATTACACTTTTCTCATTCCAAACACTATGGAGGCCGCCATTATCGATTTACAATGTGAGCGCACTACAACATGCCTTTATCATGAAAATTGCAAATATTATTCAAAAATCAATCAAATTAGAAATAACCTGTTTTACTAAACTTTTTTATTTTTAAAATTTAGTTTGAATACCAAGCATTTAAAAAACTAGAGTTTGTAGATAATCTATGAATTCTGCTTATTTTTGACAAAATAAATAAGTATCATCAATCAGTTCAGACAGACAAAAATGCCAATCTCTGATCACGAATCCAACAAATCATCCAAACGCGCGATATACAATTACACTAATTTGATTATCAATTTTTGCTATATTTTTTATTCTTTTAAAAATCCTGCTCATTTGAAAACGTCGACAAAAACAAACAGAAAAAAAAATTTATTTGAAAGTCGAAGAAACAATATTTTAATATCAGTCGGTTTTATTAATTCATTGGAATTATAATAATAATAGATAACATCATTCTTTTGATTTAACAATTAATACTGACAAAAATAAATTGCCGTGGCCGTTAGCAGTTAGTATAAAAAATATATTTGTTATCAGTCGAAATTGAAATACAAAAAATAAAAATTTCGATTGTCTCAGATCATTGTATTTTACAAGGCACAATACCCAAATTTAGTGTTCCGCGGCAGCACCGGCCTACGAATAAAAATATAACACATGAAAAATACTACTGAGATATGGCGATGCCAAACGAAGGTAAAACTCATTTAATAAATAACATACAAAAAAATGGCTCGAAACAATAAATATTATGCGAAATGCACACAAATGCGAGAAATGTTTTTTGAAGTATAATGTTCTCTTAACATAAATTAACCGAGGTGGTCCCGGGTTCGATTCCCGGCGGGAGCTCTCCTTTATTCGCTCCTGGGGTACTGGTGAAAATGTGTCCTTCACATATTGCCTAAGCAACACAAAGGATACCTAATCTCCTGCAGTGATATTCATTACAGGGAGGGGAATTTTACCAATAAATAAAAATAAATAGCTAGACCAAAGTTAAACGAGTTGAACTGCATTCTCTAACAAAAAATACAGTTCAAAAAAGTAAAATTTCCATACCAATTACGAATTCTAAAAATTACACTTGCAATAAATAGGTATTGGAAAACCTCAACCGGAAATTTAAAAAGAATATTCGTTGGAAAACAAAAAAAAAAATGATTGAAATTCGAGTAACCTACACCAACGTATATTTTTACAAATTATGAATTCTAAAAATTATTCTTGCAGTAAATAGGCATTGGATAACCTCAACCGTAGCCCACATCAACGTTTAATATATAAATTGAAAATCGAATCGCAACTACATGATCGAGCACGCAGATTTGGTTACGGCAGCACGAGAAATGTTACGTACCGTTTTTAGCGAGATTGCGCGAGTGGCGGCCAGAACCCTGTTCTTCATCAGCATAGCCACAGTCATAGGTCCTGAAAACATTCCATTAAAATTTTTCATCGCCAATAGAAACGAATGCATACACCGGGGAAGTGGAAGGGAATGGGATTAGCAGCGGGATTAACCCGGCAGCCTTCACCCCCAAGCTACCGGACATGCAGCCCAGGGGGAGTTAGCTACCCCATAGCCTCAGCTGTAAGGTGTGTTGTCACTAGGACCCCAGGGTCGAATAAGTGAGAGCCGGCGCCGAAAATCGAACCCGGGACCGCCCGCCCCGCAGTATTTTGCCATATCCACGGAGCTAGACGGGACGTACTTAGCGGTAATGTCCCCATGGTTGTTAAAAAAAATATCCATTTCAATTCGACAACATCGCTTCCAGAAAGCATTTACGGCATAATTTAACTGTCAAATCTAAATATCCGACCATTCTACTATGAAATATTTTTGAGACCTGTACGGCCCGATCTGGCCGAGTGGTGAGCGTGTTAGCGATTGTATTCTGCTAAGAAAACTAAGGAGGCTCTTGCTTCCTCAAGTCACCAGGGGTAGGGGTCCGGAGACGATACGAGAGACACAACAACAACAAAAAAACATAACATAAATTACCGACGCCACCCGGAACCGGAGTAATGAAGGAAGCATTCTTCCGAGCTTCCTCAAAATGCACGTCGCCCACCAGGCGTTGACCGGACTTCTTGGTCGCATCTACGCAAAAAAAACAGAAGAAGCACTTGTTTTACAGATTGCTGCTCGACATGACAAACCCTTGACAAACACGCAGATGAAGTTGTAAACGGGAAATATATCTAAATGTTGGCAACCTCAATCAATTCTCACCTGGAATGGCATTGATGCCGCAATCGATGACGACGGCGCCCGGTTTAATCCAATCTCCTCGCACCATCTCGGGGCGACCGATGGCCACCACCACGATGTCTCCTTGTTGGACCTGCGAGAAAATATCGTCAACATTATTCATTAAACAAAAATAAACACTTGGTAGACCAGTAAACGAAATGCAAGTCCATGGTACAAATGTAAACGGCGCTAAACCAGTCTCAACCCTTCGAGTAAATTTATGAGGTCGGCCCCCAGTGGCTCCCGAAACTTTTCGGGCGAGCAAAATTCCTACATGGAATAAAGATCCCTACCTAGGTCAGAAGCCTAGACTAGGAAAAATAGTGTCGCCTATTGCGCTTCATCTTCCACGGACCACGAACCGCGCGCTCTATTCAAAAGAACACATTTTTTTTTTTAAATCACCGTAGTGCTAATCACTACAGGATTACTACCCCTCGTGCCGATATAACGATATGTGAGGGGAATAGCAGCTGGTATACCCCTGGTCTCACTGGTCCACCCCTAAGCTCTAGACTCCCTAATGGAAGCTCAGGGGTGACGCCAGTACCCCAGGCTAACGAATAAACGAGAG
>JAUJYS010002445.1:0-14793 GCA_033995665.1 Melogona broelemanni
CAGCTGTTCACATGTATGTATAATAATGTATCTGTAACAATTATGTGCAATTTTTTCGAACAACACCCAGTAAAAAAATTGTATTCTAAGATTATTGCGTTTTTATTTGCCACCGTTTCTGTAGCACTTACGAATACTTTAATGTTGCCGTCGTCGTTTCCTAATGGTCTAGGATTCACCATACCTTCTTATTGTTTCCAAAACGGCTCCTATCTAATTTTATTTATTATCTTGAAAAGTAAACAGTTGGTGTAACCCGGCTTTGAACCAGTGAACCTGTCAACGTGGCACCAACACTTTACCACTAGGCCATTACGCCAACAACCATAAATCAACACAAATATAGGATATTCATCTTATATCAGGACAACCTGGTTTGAGATTAGAATTTAAATTCTATGAAGAAAGTAGGAATTTTCGTCTTTAAAGTACCTTGAAGACCTTCCTTCTTAAAATGCCATCGTGAACAATTACGATTGTGTGACGTAATTATTTTATTTTGCCGTTCCAAAAAGGCATGTAATAATAAAGTGGAGCGCAACGTCATTTGCAC
This sequence comes from Melogona broelemanni, assembly GCA_033995665.1. Taxonomy (NCBI): domain Eukaryota; kingdom Metazoa; phylum Arthropoda; class Diplopoda; order Chordeumatida; family Chordeumatidae; genus Melogona; species Melogona broelemanni. Next base: position 554 of record JAUJYS010002445.1, read on the forward strand.
AAAACCTTTCTTTACCAAATAATTTCTTGTAAAATTTTCTGATCACAAAAGTATTTCCAACAAAATTCCACGAGCAATTATTTGGCAAAGAAAAGGTTTATTTGACGTATATCTGTATAGCAAATGGCGGTGCGTTTTTAAACTGGATATTTTTTTTTATTAACATTTCGAAAAACAATTAACAATTTGTGAAAAAAATTCTATCCCTCTTATACCAGGCGAAGCCGGGAGTGTTTTTTTAGTAGGTAGAATTAAAGTACGGCTTTCGACCGCGAGGTAATCTGCAAAATGAAATGAATTATAAAATCGTCTGGTACACATTCGTATTATGGGCGAAGGAGCTTATTCCCACATCCGGGTCTGAGTGCTTAGCACCGTAATTTTTCCACAACAACAATTTAGTAAAATCTAGAATTAGTATCATCTATTTTCAGTCAGGTCAAGGCTGTGGCTTTTGCAGCTCCAATAGCTCAATTTCCGCCTGCCTAGTTCAAAAATCACATTCAGCCGTACGTCATGTATTTCTATTTTATGGGTGGCGATGGTCAACTCAGTGCTGGGGAATTGATTTTGCCTTTAGTCTCGCTCTGAATCCACCACCATGGAAATGCCGTTTCCATGGTGCCGTGAATGGCTTTCAATAATAAGACGCTTGGTTACTGTTTTGATTATTACCGGGGAAAAATCATCGCAACTACAGTACATACACGCTGAGCGTTTAAGCCCTGTTCCCTCCGGAATCGATTGAGTGAGTTAAAGCCACAGTGGGCTAAATCACCCTTTCTCGCAAATGACAAGTGAGTTCGAGGCTTTGGAAAATACGGGATTTACATTAGAGCATTTGCTCGGATAATCTTTGCTCGGCGAGAAACTTTTACGAACTTTTCTAGAAATCCGAGCAAAAACAAAAAAGCTTGCCGAGCAAGATTCAACCAACTTAGATCATCCATTTTACATTTTTTTTAAAACTCGCCGTAGTGCCTAGTGAACTACAGGATTACTGCACCCTCGTGTCTCTATGGAGATGTGCGAGGGGCAGGGAAGTGAAAGGATGGGGAATGGCAGCTAGAATAGCCAGGCTGCAGGATCCACCCCTAAGCTGTACATATGTACAGTCGAGCAAAAGCTTTAACCCTTTCGCTTTAATGTAAAACTCGCATTAGAATCTCTCCATAGACTTGTATGCATTTTTCGAAAACTCATGAGTCTGTAACATTTTCTTTCCTTAGTTTGACATGTGTAGGTTGCAATTGTGCGCTTCGAAAAAATAAAAAAAACTGATTATGGCTTCGAAATTATGGTTTCTTGTTAAATTTGAATTTCTGAGGAAAAGAAGTAACACTATTTGAATTGCTCCACCTTTGTAATCATTTCTAAGAATGCTTCACGCCTCTACGCTTAAAAAGAAAAAAAAAAGTCCGAACGAAAAGTATTGGAATTATCCGGAACTCTCTCACGGGGATATCCTACAGCTATTCAAATAGACTTTTAAAATAGGTGTTAGCTTTCCTACACCCCCTCCGACTATCCGAGATTGAATTTGTAGACGCTCCCCACCTTCACCCACGCCCCCTTCAACTCGTTCCAGTTCACCGTCGCGCCCATTGGCAATAATGTAGGCCAGTGTTTCCCAAACTTTTTTTTTACTCTCGGAGCCCAATGTCATACGAGTTACTGGTGTTTCAGTGTCTACTAGCGCTTAAGCCTGTCCTAGGAGGGGGCGGGTCAAATGTCAAAGGCGTCAATGTTGAAACACCCAAGACGTCAACTTCAAAAGGTGACATTGACCTCATGCGTCTACGCGCTTAGACGTCAAAGTGCTCAGGCGTCAGAGATCAAAAATAATTCCCAACCTCCCAGCAACCAAAAATCCCTTTTCCCGCAATTTTTTTTTTTTTAAATATGACGCCTAAGCGCGTTGTCTCCTTTCATTTTTGACGCCTTTGACATTTGACTTGTTTGGTGTTTGACATCGCCTTCACAGAGGCGTTGCAGCTGCGCATTCAGGATTTTGTCGACACAAAATGGCGAAAACTATTTGATTGCAGGTACGTACCGATGGCTCAGTGGGTATGGCAACATCCTACGAAGCGGACGGACCCGGGTTCGATTCCCGGCGCAGACTTTCGTTTATTCGTTAGCCTGGGGTACTGGTGACACCCCTGAGTTTCCATTAGGGAGTCCAGAGCTTAGTGGTGGATCCTGCAGCCATTCCCCATCCCTTCCCTTCCCTGCCCCTCGCATATCTCCATAGAGACACGAGGGTGCAGTAATCCTGTAGTGCACTAGGCGCTACGGTGAATTAAAAAAAATAAAAAAGAGATTCACCCATGATTGCAGGTTTAATCCTCGGCCGAGACTTTATGAATGTAATAAAATGGAAGAATAGCCCTGAGTTGTTGTACACAAATCTACCATGAATGATTTTTAAGCATTTTTATGCTTTGTGCTACAAGTCTCGCCAACTCAGTCGTCTTCGATCTCAGTCTGTCCTGGGCTTTATCGTTGTTCTTAAAGAACATGATCGTTGTAAATTACGGCGCTGGAATATGATGAACACAGTGCTTGAACACGATAGGTTCGTAGTTATGATGAGCAGCATAAACAGTGTATACGAGTATAAAAATCCGACTTTGCCGTCAATTGAGATATCTTGAGAGATATGTGATGGGGCGGAAAACGTATTTATTTTCGTTTTTGCATTATGAATGGGGAGGAGGGCGGTGCGGTGCACAATTATTCTCTCAAGACGCAGTCTGCCTAACTTGGCGCTGAGCTGAAGCGATATTTCCATTACCCAATTTTTCTACCCTTGGACGGCCCCGCTGTAGACACGTTCTGCCAAAGTTGACCTCACATTTCAGTAGTTTGTTTCGAGAAAAAATGGCTGAAGTTTCGAAAGAACCAACCATTGAAGTTCTGTTTCAAGTCTTATGGTTGACACCGTTGGCACGACGTGTGTCTCTACCAGAGAATGTCGTCTGAATTGTGCAGTAACCAATTGCAGTTACGATTTTTAAGAGGTTGCTGAAGTTGAAGTGGTTAAAGCCATGGTGCAACAGCCATTTTTAATTTTTATTTCAAAAATGCAAACTACGCACGTCAAACAATAAACAGAAAATATGGACTAGGTCATAACTTTTTTTTATATCGCCGAGAAAAGCCAGTTTCTTATGGGAAAAGCCGTCTAGACAGACGTCTATAAACTTATTTTAACAGTACCTCTAGTTACTCAGCTCGAGAAAAAGTAACTTAAACGCCGATGATTTTTCTTTGCATCGCTACAGGAGGTTCTGTATCCCTCTTAGGGCCAGTGTTAGGTTCGTTCCTTTTGAAAAGGAACCAGTTTCCGTTCCTCCGATGAAAAAAGGAACCAGTTCCCGTTCCCGTTCCTTAAAAATCAAAAAGGAACCTAGGCGTTCCTACGTTCCTTTTCAAAAGGAACAAGTTCCTTTTGCGTTCCTTTTCCGTTCCTTCAATATTTGAAGAATTCGAATGATGACGGCACGGAGTTGAACGTGCGCGGTGCCAATTCATAAAGAGAAGAAAGACCAACATGTGTGCCAAATATCATTTCAATAACTTAAAGATTTGCAATTTTAGGATCAATTTTCAATCGAAACGTGTTTTTTTTAGGAAAAGTGTGCTTTTAGAGAATGAAAGTTTATTTTCAAAAGGACCGCTGTAACCAGAAAAGGAACCCCCGTTCCTGTTCCTCAAAAAATGGAACCAATTCCCGTTACTGTTCCTATAGAAATAAAAGGAACCTAGGCGTTCCTCCGTTCCTCAAAAAAGGAACCAGTTCCTAGGAACGGTAACGTTCCGTTCTTACCCAACACTGCTTAGGGTCTTATAGTGATTTAGTTCCTCATAGTATAATTTTGTTCCTTTTATTGGAATAGTACAATTATACTGAGGGGCATATTTTAACCAGAACCCCGGGATGTAATAAACGAGAACCCGTGCCGGGTTCCTAGACCCTGGACCACCACACCGCAGTCTATTGCAATAACGATTGAGCCTAGTCGGGTCTCCTTTGTCCTTTGTCTAAACCTGAGCTTCAGCAAACTGACAATATTCCAACGGCTCCTAATGTTTTTTTTTTCATTAACAATATTGTGGTATATCTTAAATGAAATTTTGAAAGGTAAGGCAATGTGTAAATGAATCTTAAAATTCAGGTAAGAAATTTTTTTCCACGGGGGGGGGGGGGTTGTATTTATTTAAAGCAGTGTCTTTTACCGGCCGCCAAACCTGATCAAACTATCTGATTTATTTTCGCCTGTTTTCGCTGTTGGAATTTTGTTAATTAGTCAACATTCTTGCTTGAAGGTACATGCTGCAATGTGACCACGATTTAAAAAAAAATAGTTCGGGTGCTTGGAATCGGTGTATTTTTTATTCCTAGAGGGCGCCGGCAGCAGTTTTACTGCAAATCGATTACTGCACTGCACGCTCTGGTTGGTCGGTCGTGTCCTTCGTCACGAGAAATTAAAAATAAACCGTAGTAGCACGAATATTTATTCACGAAGATTTCTTTTTTTTTCGGTTATATCGTGTACTTTAAGTATTATGGTTTTTTTTTAACGTTAAATCATTGATATTATTTGCGTAGTTCTGCTTATTGCTTATGCTTGTTATGTAGAAATTCAGGGCGGATAAAAAAGAAAAAAAACAGCACCCTGTAAATATCATAGTATATTAAAGTGAAATTCGGTGCACATGTTTAGTCTTTTACAAATTTAATGGCGATTTGATTTCGAAGCTCACTCAAAAGTTGTATACGGTACTTTTGTTTGAAGATGCTGGCGTCATCGTTGTACAGGGTCTATATTAGCGCGTCGATGTATGTTATTCGCCTTGGTCATCAGTTCGGTTCAGTTCGGTTGCCATTTCGTTTCTTAAAACATTTCAGCTTTTTCCAGTGTATGGACGAATATGAACTTATAAAAAAAATTACCGCTCCGCGGTCATAACAGACCTTGATTTTAAATCTAGATTTATATCGCTTCAATTTCAATTCAAATATATACCCGCAAGCAGCCCCTTTTAGGGGGAGGGCCAATGGCGGAAGTCAAAGACCATTTATGGACGCTTCGCGACATAGCATAAGAAATCTAATAATCAAATTCGTCGGATATTTGGCTACCAGATGGCGCCACATGATCGGCCTGCTAAGCCTATATTCTCAAATGTAACCCTCGCTACTCGTTCAGATTCCTCGATGTTAATGTTGTAACCCTTTTGCATTTGCCAGTCATTTAAATGGCTTACAGGTAATAGTAGAAATCCAAGACATGGCTCTCGCAATTCTTTTTCATTTACCAATCGTTTTACGGGCCACAGGGCGGATATGCTGGAATGCACTCAAAATTCAGTATATCCAAATATGTAGCTACACATGTATTTCATGATCCTAACCGCTAAAAATAAGCACCGAGCGATCGAGCTATTTCTATCACCTCTCGCTCAGCCTTGTGTTCGTCTGGGTGGTCCGAGATCAGACATTTTCGAGGGGGACTCCCCGCCAGGTAAAATATCCCTCCCCCCCAGTCTTATTATCGGCGTCTAACCTAACCCCCTACTTTTGAATATTTTCCCCCTCACGCGATTCTTTTATTTTTTTATTTTTTTTTTAACCTTGTGCGCGCCTATTATTTAAATTCTGATGCATCTTTGGCGCGCGCTGCGTGGAATAATTACCCCTACCCAGTACCCACCTCTTTTACCAGCGTTATGCTTAGTGGCGTTAACCACCCGTTGGAATGTTTAGCATTGATATCGAAGCCCAGTTTTTCAAGAAAAAAATTCATTTTACTTGAGAAAACATCTTTATTAAATCCGAAACAGTAACGTGACTTAAAATAGTCTCGTGACTAGCAAAGTCTCATATAAAGAAAATTAAATTCATGTTTGTAGTACATTTCAAAATTACGACATTATCAATTTTGACGTAATTAAGTTGTTTCTTCCTTAATTTTGTAATGTCTTTATTTTCGGCGCTGTCCCGGAACTTGTTTCTTCATTTTATTTAAGTTATAAGACGTTCTAATGATTTGCGTGGATATTTTGACGTATAAACGAGGGTTGTACATCGATCTATCACGAGTGATTACAAGCATCGCCTTAACACCATTCGTGAGGAAGATCAATATACGGCAAAAATGTCCCTACTGCTTTGTGCAGATTTGTGGAGCCTCGCCAGCTCAGTCGTCGTTCATCCCCAGCTTGTCCTGGTTTCTTCGTTATATTTATTATTTTTCTAATGTTTACCGTAAAGGATTACCGTATTTTAAAGCTGAGTTTATTCAAACTGGCACTAGCAATTGAAAAATGCATATACGGAATTATATTTTATACACGTTCAGTCAGTGACTACTGCACCCTCGTGTCTCTATGGAGATATGTGAGGGGCAGGGAAGGGCTAGGAAGGAGATTTTGACAGTGGTTGTCAATCAATGTAGTGAATTTCACTGCTGCAGTTTCTGTACCCCTCTAAACGCTTGATCATTTCTAGAAGATGGTATTTTCACCAGGATCCCGCGATATAATAAACGAGAGTCTGAACTGGGGGATCGAACCCGGGATTGTAGAACCACAGGCGGCTGCGCCATTTTAACTTTGAATTGCACCTATCTGCCAAAAATCCAGTGGCTCACTGGTGCAGAGAGAATGGTGAATTTTGGTGTATTGGATGGAACAGAATATTTTGATTGGATTGTTCTGTTATGTTTTCGGTGTGTCAATTCATCAATGTTGATTGGCTTATCCGATCAGGAAAGAAAAACGCAAGCCAGTTAATATACCTGTATACGCCTTAATTACAGTTGGCATTCAGGGAGAATAGTCAGGCCGCCCATTGCGTTAATTAGTTGGCCTATTTCGAAATGATAATTGGCGCCATATGTCCAGCTAATATTCTTGGTACGCCAAAAATTATCTTATCCGGGTTGCGGGGTGGGCGCTCCTTGTTATTAGCTGGACGCTCGTTCATTATGTTACCGTATTTTCTACCCTGCAGAATACTATTTTTGTGGACACCATTAAGTGCGACAGACTGCTGATCAGCATGGTTGGGTTCGTTCCTTTTTAAATAGAACCCGTTCCAGTACCCCTGTTCCTTCTGAGTGAAAAAAAAAAGAAACCCGTTCCAGTTCCGTTTTCTACAGAAATTGAAAAGAACCTAACCGTCGTTTCTAGGATCATTTCTAAAGGAATCTGGAACTTTTTTAATGCTTTTCCGTTCTTTCGATTAAAAAACGAAAAAAAATATTTTCTGAACTGGTCTAAATATCTAAAATAGCATTTATCCCAACAATTTAATTATGAAATGGATTTTTATCTTGTGAGCTTTGAATGTGAATGAACGTAATCATTTTTTAAAAATATTTAATTAAAAGTTGTGATAATTAATATTTAAATAATAATTATTTAAATAAATTATTGCACACAGCACGCAGTTCCCGATAGAAAAGAAGGAACGGAAGCGTTTCCTTCCTAGGAAAAGGAACCTAGGCGTTCTAAAGTTCCTCAGAAAAGGTCATGTCTAAGAAAAGGTTCAAGTTATCCTACGATCTTCGTTAAGCATACGAGTACGAATACATAGTACTTTCATATAGCCGACAGTTATTGGTTAGATAACTTAAGTGGGTAACCTACATTAATATTCAATGAACCCCCGTTTACCGATCGATTTGCGGCGGCTATCCGATTTTCGGGAACTGCAAGCAGTTGCCTCTTCCCCGAATTTCGTAATGTGTTGAGAGATGACCGGATTTTGAAACGCGAAAGTCGTGATATTCCAAAAATGTGTCTTAGATGTACCAGGGGAAATCTTGCCTGAATTATGATTTTGTGAAAACGGAAATTTAACAATTTAGTTTTATCGTTCACACACAACAACAACATATTTAAAAAAATCAATTATTGGTTCCATTTAATTGTATAACACGACGGTATCGGCTACCATGATGCAAAGCGAAACATAACTACTATGTGCAGCACACAAACGATATGACATAAACAAGGACTGGCAAATAGCTCTAAAGCTGTATATTGTATGCTTCGTACCCCATAACAATACCCATTGCACGCTTAGCGTAGATCTAACTTGAAACGCAGAGTGTGGATTGCAACTGAAATATTTTTATTGCAATACTGGCCATGGACATGCACATATGATGTTCCAAGGTTTCAATACTGAATTTGATTTAAACATTAAAAAAAAACTGATTAAATTAAATAAATTAATATAGTCAGTAAAATATGTAATGCATTTGATACGTACGTAATTTTTTGCATACCAATCCGGACTTTAAAAAAGTTGTGTTGTTGCGTACGCGGAAACCGGCAAGCCCAGATAAACCGGAAATGGAAAATCAGAGCAGAAAGGCGAGCGGAAGCGGCGCCGTGTTTTGTCTTCTCTGAATTGTTTACGCGGCCTGCCTGCAATTGTGTGTACCGGCGGGAGGCGTGTGTTAGGGGATGGGGGGGGGGAGGGTCGGATTAAGATATAGTCGGAGTGACAACACTTTGCAGGCCTTCCCGGTGGCTTACAAATTATACTTTTGTGTCGTCCTTTCATTTTTTTTTTCGCCTGCCAGACGTTTTACACAGCCGGGTACATTGTCAAGTCTGAAAATGAGCCGTAATAAATTTCCTGCGATGTGTACGATGTATTAGCGTGGCGAATATCCCGTATATTAATTTAAACGAATACTTTTTAGACCGCCTGGAAGTTATGTTGCGAATTGGTGTAATGGTGGACGACTGTAAATTATGGTATGGAAAAACAATGAACGAAGATGAAGTGAGTGTGGACTGTTTGGTTAACTCCGGTTAGCGCAAATGAAATTTTTGATCATAATTTTTGCTGTTGCCCAAAATGTTCATAACACAACGGTTTTTGTTTGAACACCATTTTGAACTCTTCGATTTTTATCATGCTGCTTCTGGGGCTTGCGATATTGGAACCGCATATCGCAACGTCATTTGTCTTTCTGAATTCAAAACAGTGTGATACTAGGTCGCCACATTTAAAACTTCAAACAAATATTTAAAAATATATAACCAAATTATTAACCAATATTTTCAACAATATTTAAGAAAATATGAGCAAAAAAGTTTTTTTGTCTATTTTTTTTATGAACTCGGTTCGCTATAATATGTAGTAGACACCCGGCAGTCCCCAGGCCTCTTATGTAGATGGCAGTGGCACAGTGGACCAACACGCTAACCACTACTCGAACTCGATATTATCTTCAACACGCGCATTTTGAATGAATATTTACGATGGCAGCACGCAGGATGATACTCATCTGTAACACACGTTGTTCGGCGGTCGCCGGTCATCGTTTAGAGGGATCTGCGCAGGTGTATTATTGCTTCGATAATCCCTCGATAACGAGGTTAGTTAGCCCCGTCCCTCGACCGGCTGCTCGCCCGCACGAACACGGATTTTAATCTCTCGTCTAGCACCACCGGAGCAATTTTTTTCCGTTTATTTATGGGGATGCCTGGCCGGAGATTATAAACGAAAATGGCCTGGTCGATGATTCCCTCCTTTTCCGTCTTTCACGGCATGTAATTAACTCGACCCCCTAGACTCATTAAACATATCAGGGTTGTTATGCGTGGCTTAAGTTCGTGTTCAATGTCCTACGAATGCCTAATGAGTGCACACTGTAACTGTGTATTCCGGACTAACATGTATCCATAGGACTCTTTTTTTTTAAAAAGAGTTTATCTCGATGACGCGTACACAGTAGGTCCGACCTCAGAGCACACGCACGTGTTAGTGCTGAGTGACGAACGCCGCCAAAAATGTAATATGGACCGTTAGATAATGGCGCTATTTTTGTCAATGTCTACAGGGCGAGTATAGAATTTGTTTACGTTTCACGTGCATGGTAAATAGTTTTTATCGACGACCCATTTGTTGTTATTGATAGCATCTGACTTGATAAAACTGCGATAACTGCGTGCCAGTATTTCAATCAACAGACTTGTCTTGATTAAGAGGTTGATACATGTCGCAAAAAAATCAAGCTATCCTATTCGAAACTCAAGCCGGCCCTTCAATCACCAACCTAAAGAGGAAACGGTTAATTGAATTGCTACCATTTTCGGGTTGAACGAATTTTACAACGAGATCTACTGTTATGTCGCGCAATTCAAAAATTCCATTCGGGGCTGTATTTTCTGGCAAGCACGTATTGCAAATGACGCGGCGTGTAAATTGGATATGAAAGTGGGGCGCGACGGGTTAGGCTATTATAATATGCTTTAGATGTTGGTCGCTGAGTGACCCCCTCCCCCTATAATGTACTGTCGAGCTGAACGAGTTTCACATCATTCATTATACAAGGGTTTAAAATGTATTACAGTTTTTTTTTAAGTATGCCTTCAGAGAAAGGTAAGTGGTCGCCGTAGTTTATGTGGTAGATGCGGCAATCCCTGGTTCGATTCCTGGGCCGAACTTTCGTTTATTGGATCCCGGGGCGCAGGTGAAAATTTGCCCCTCCGCCAATGCTCCAGCGTCACTGGCTAAATGTTTCAGCGGTACAATTAAACTGCACTAAAAATATGTTTTTTATAGCCGCTGCAACTTTACAATGTTACAGTACCGGTACATGCAAGAGTTGATCACACATTTTTGCCTCCCTAGTAGTTTAAATGTGACAGTCGTAAAGCAATTGAAAGTTTCTGATATAATGACAATTTTTTTAACTTATATTTTTTAAATTGTTTAAATTATATTTTACTAAAATCGACTAATATTATAAAATTTCGAAATCTATGTTGTGTACGAGTTGAACGAGAAAGAAAATTCGTCATGTTTTACAAAACTTGTTTGAAATGATATTTTACTATAATTGACTAGTATTCGAATATATCGAAATCAATGTTGTAAAAAAATTATATTTTATTAAAATTGTTTAATAAATTGTAATAAATTGTAAAAAATAATAAAAAATAAATTGTTAATCTGTGCACATTCGTTTTGAGGAAAAATCATATACAATCACAGACTGTGATAAGATTACGTGGTATCCGCTGTAGACAGAGGAAAAAAATTCGTTACTTAGGCAGGAGCGAATCTGCCTAATCTGGATTTACAATTTTAACGTCGGGCCCAACGACTGGGTAGCGCATTAAATGGAATGGCGTTTCCAGTAAAGAGATTGCCACTGGTACCAGTTGGTCATTTCGCCCATGACTGCTCACGAAAGCGAAATTTTTTTTATCTATCCCTGTAAGCTTATTGCGTATATGGAAAAAACGCGGGGGCTGACAGAGAGGTCAACCACCTTGAGTGTTCGCTTTGAAGAAGAGGCACATCTCCATTTCCCCCCTCCCCCCTCCCTGCTTTATCCTTCTCAGTAACTCGTAAATTTTGCAAATAATAATGCTCGATTAGTTGTCAGGGATGTGGCAGAATATAAAACCGGGCCGTCAAACCAAAGTCTTTACTCTATTTCAATATTTAGTAATCCTGATTAGCATAGCCTTGACGTATCGACAATGAATATTTAAATTTTCCTTGAGCCATATTCGTTTGTCCGATCCCGGATTGCTGGTTGAAGATGCACACCGAATGGATACAAAATATTTGCAAATATTAATTACTGTTTAACGAAACTAAATATCATGAAGGTCAATGATAATACATTATTAATTATAGTCATAAAGAAGTTCGAACCAGAAATGTAGCGTATATAGTGATTTTTAGAAAATTAAATGGCTAGCGTTTTATGAATTGGTTTAGCGTAAAAGTTCAAAATTGATGTTGACGTCGCGACCCCATTTTCCAATTTCAAACTTATGGTAGGAACTTGAAATACTTGGACTCGATCGTTCTTAAAGAATGGATGCCCCCCGTCACTCTCAAGATGACCTCGCTACGTCAAATCCACTTCAGAAATTTGGTACAAGCACCGAAGCAAGCACCAAAGCACAAGCACGTACCTCAAAAAATAAATAAAATATTCGTAGGCCTAGACGTGTCCTTATTTTTAGGCATTGGACGCGAACATACAGCTCGTCCCCCGCCATAGCCCGCTCCCAAAGGGTTGCGGGCATTGTTATTGTAACTACCATTCCCCTATCCCTCTGCTTTACGGTTTACGACATTTAAAAATCAACGAATTTCAACAAAAATATATAAAATATTTAATTTTGTCGAGGCTGTCACATTGAACCATATTACGTGGCTACATAGTTACTGGTCGCTCCATTTATTTTGTTGCTCGTTTTAATGCAAATTTTGCAACCACTATTTTCTCAGATAATGAAATCTTAATTTAGACTGTCAAATGCCAGACTCATGGTTTCTCTACTGCGATTGGTGAGGCGGCAGGTGGGGAAAGTAAATGAGCGATTTTGATACCGCGCAGGGAAACATCAGTTCCGCCTGGTCTCCCGCTCTATTCCACGCGGCTTCCGCTTGCGTTAGGCCTTGATGCATTTTGATGACCGCGAACGTGTCCATTATTATGGCCAACGTTTGACAGCGGATGAGCTGAGATTCCGCAACTCACTGCTGCATGTTGATATCACTGGTTGTGTTTGTATGCAGCGCCCTCTGCAGGCTCAGGCATTTCGTTACCTTTTTGCCTTTTTTCGTTCTTACTAGTAGTTATCGGTGTTGGGTTCGTTCCTTTTATAAATGAACCCGTTCAGTTCCGGTTTCTCCTAAGAAAAAAGGAACCCGTTCCAGTTCCAGTTCCTACAAAAATTGAAAGGAAGCTAAACATTTTTCGTTCCTGTTCAAAAGGAATCTGGGACTTTTTCGTTTCTTCGATTAAAAAATAAAATTATAAAAAACCAAAAAATCACGGATGAAAATAGCAATCCATTTTTTTTATGATAGTTGTAATACAGTATTTAATATTTAAATAATATGCACAGTAAAATGATCGATCGTTGAAGTTCCTGAAAAAAAGTAACGAAATCGTTCCAATCGTTAATTCATAGGAAAAGGAACCTAGGCGTTCCAAAGTTCCTCAGAAAAGGAACCCGTTCCTAGGAATGGAACTTTTCCGTTCCGTTTTTACCCAACACTGTTAGCATCCTTCGAAACACATTAAAGTTGACGAATAGAAAAACAAAATGTCGACATGATATGAAAAGTAAGAAAATAATATAAACAATTATTTTAAACAACGCATTAGTGTAATTTAGCGATCGCCGCCGATTTTAATTTCTTTATTCAATGACTTCGTAGTATTTTCCCCTTCGCTTTCAATTTAATGAAAATGTATTTTGACGTCGTCGCTTGAAATAAACTTTTAAAATAATAATTATCGTTCATTTGTTTGTGATAATCTAAAACCGGACAAAGGCGAATGGCTTATGAATTAGAGAATCACAAATTTCTGTAGATCAATTCACAAGCGCAACGCGAAATTCCAGCAGAATGGCGTTACCCCATTTGGCGGGACGTAAATTGTCTAGCCGCGCAGATGGACGTTGGCGTCTTGACAAAAAACAATAAATCGTTTTTGGATTGATCACATCGACCACCACCAGCATGCGCACCCACTTGACATTCGTCGCCCGGTCGCCGGATGGCTTTCGGATGAAGATAATAAATACCACCAGACCGACTCTAGATTCTAGACATTCTTTCGTCACTGCCGAGGTTCCTCATCCGGGGTAATTGGTTTGGGTTTTTATCTATACGAAGTACCCCATTTGGCTGACTTGAGCTTGCCATAAAATGAACGTGGAACGAGTCTCATTATTGCTAATAGAATGACAAAATCACGAGCACCGTTTGACACTAACCATGCATGCGGGAGAGAAATCATAAGTTACGAGTAGATCTCAATTCCTCTTTTGTGGAGCTGAAGACCCCAAAAACAAACGATTTGTTGTGAGCTCTTCGACAGCAGGCAACAAAATAGAATAGCTAGTTTTGATTTTACATATACTTTTTTTTTTAAATACGTTGTTTTTCGTACGATCTGTCTAGACCAGTGGGTATTGAGTGCCCCCCTCACACATTGCCAACACGAGGGGTACAGAAAGAATCTCCTGTATTGATATTCACGTAAGTGAGGGGAATTTCCTTATTTAAAATAAAAATACTAAAAAAATATAAATGTTTCATTCAAAGAGCGAATACGTTAATCTGAATTGCAAAAATGCGAATATCTGCCATTCCTTGCAGAATTTTTATTTTTTTATTTTTTTTAAATCACCGTAGCGCCTAGTGCACTACAGGATTACTGCACCCT
>JAUJYS010002446.1:0-14792 GCA_033995665.1 Melogona broelemanni
TTTGTGCAGATTATTCCGAGATATTTTTGGGTGGTGTGATATGACAGGAAATGTTTTAAAAAACGGGGAAAAAACGGGATTTGGGAATCCTGCAATCCGTGACTTTGTGCATATAAGAATTCCTAACGTTATATTTCACCAAGACCGGGATCCCGGGCGTAACAGGGACGAAAGTCTACATTTTCACACCCTCCCAAACACCCCCCCCCCCCCTTAGCCCAGGCGGAGCCGGGCAATTTTTCTAGTTTAATTATAATTTGGAGCTGATCCAGGTTGAAAATTAAATTGAGATCGATATAGAATTTCGAAGGAACCAAGAAGATCGAAGTGCTTTTTTGGTTGGCAAATTTAATTAAACAATTAAGTGGAAAATGAATGAAAATGGAAATTTCATGACATTTGTGGTTAACTTATGAGTTTTCACAGCGTCTCGTGTATTTTTTTTAATAAATGTTTTTATTTAAATTAATATATCTTATGTTGATGTAATCAGATACCATTTTTATTCCAGATGCTTCATTTTAACGGTTAATCTAAATCACCATTAATAATAAATCACCATTATTAAATAAATTTAATTTAAATTTAGGAAGCTTTTTTATAAATAATTTCGTTTATTTTTTCTTTAACACTGAAGGTGGTCATCCCCACCACTGGAACCGAATTCTGAATGAGTGCCTTACGTTGCTCAAATCGTTCACGGATCGACTGAAGGAATTCAGCGACCCTTCCCCGCCGGTCCCGGCCGCAGGAAATCTACCGACTAGTCCAGGTACGACCGAGAGACGAAATCCCGAATTAATAACTTAATTGGTACAGTTTAGGTGTCAACTTGGTGAAATAAACTGTTGATATATCAAAACATAATTTTTGCTCTGGGCAGTGCAGTGCGTAGAAGAAAGGTTGTTGTTGACTAGTGATGAGAAGGTAAAAGGTCTGAGAACAAATTCGTTCCCGGAAGTTCCATTTTTTTATATCGTCTGCGAGAGCGCAATCTTTCAAAGTCGCAGCCGTTTTCGATATGCGTCAGACTTTTAAGTTGTGAGTCTGGCGTTTTTCCTGTGGCTAACAGCACCATCGGTGGACTGGAACAATAACCTACGCGATCCAACCGATAGTTTTTTGGTTGGGTCGATCACAGTTCACCGCCAACTTTCGGGAACGTTGTTCGGTGACCAAAAACGCAATTCTGAAGTCAACTATCCTTTTTTTTTTTTACGAGTATGCACTGTTCCGACCAAGGCTCTCGCTTTGACTTTATTATTATTATTTTTATTTGGAGTTTATTAATGCTATTAAAAAATGTTTTGAGTCAAATCCGTAGAATCTAAATGAATTTGCCCTAAATTTTGAACGAGCGTTTCGATAAGTTCTGTAGAGGAACATGTGTAAAAATGTGGTCTTTCTTGGCCCGAGCGGTAATTCCAAAGGTGCCAATCTTATCAAAGAACTGATGACATTCTGAAATGTTACTTTACTCTCGTCACAGACGCGAAGCAGACTCGGAGGAGCGATCAGCTGTACTCGCTGCAAGGTGGGAGCCGTTCACCCGACGAGTGCCGAATGCGTTCCCTAGGCGGAATGGGACACTCACCGTCGGGCCCGCCGGCGTCGCCGCTGGGCTCGTTTCCCCTTCAGTCGCAAGGTAAGATCGGATCGTCTGCGAGCGATCAATTTCACGTTTGGCACATTTTGTCACATTTTATATATGCAGTGCGTTCCATAAAAACTTGCACTTCAATATCCCTAATCGTATCTTTTTAAATATTTTACCAAATCGTCTACATATTTGTTTAAAAAATAGATTAACATCATAACATGTTGGCTATCTAATTTTATGTTCTAACTGTTTTTGTTCCTTTTTAACATACGCTCGAAAGCCTCGCGCGCCATCTTATCGCGCTTAAATATTTTTTATTCTCTTTCAGTCGCTAGCCCTGTCCTGCCACCTGTCCTGCAAACAGTGCCAATTATTATTTCTTCCCTGAAGAGTTGTTTCGAAAAGAAGAGTCATGAGGTAAGTTTTTTTTTTGTTATTTTTTTTGCTTGTATTAGTTTTACAAGAAATTAAAAATTACCTCTTTGGAATATTGATGGCTGTTCTGTCCGGGGCAATACTGTACGAAATCAACGCATTTGCCCGAGAAAGTCTTAAGATCCAGTGTTCGAATCCCAGTAACTAGGAAACTTAATATTTTCCACAGATATCAATAGAACGGGTTTTTAACGGTTTGCCCGTATTTCATTTATTACCACCATTATTATCTTTGCGATTATATTAGCATAACATTTGTATTTATAGTAACATTTTGTTATAAAAATTGTTTGCTACTCGTTTTGTCGATGATTTTTTTCCTAATATAATGAATTGGTGTAAAATTGTTGAATTGCCGCATCTATTACGTTAATTGAATTCCAGTTTCTTAAGGCAGTTGCCCTAAGCGACTGTCATAAAGTCTGGTTAACTCGATCGATCAAATTTAACGCGAGGCTTCCATGGAAATGGGCATGTTGTCGTAACAAATAAATGACATTTCCATGGTGCCACACCGTAATATCGATGACATCTACACTCGACCCGCCTCCAACTAAAAGGGGAAAAAAAGCGCCGATGTTTACGAATTTCGTCTAAATTCTTTCATTTTCCTCCAAGGTTTTAAACGTGATTCGGAATCTACCGGTGGTGGTTTATTTCGGAAAGGAGTCGACCGAAGCGCGCGTTCGCAAGCTCTTCGCCGATTGCCAGACCCAAATATGGGCCCTTGAAGGTACGGTGCGCATCGGTGACGTCATTCGTGTGTACAGAAAGAGTGTTTCAATTTTTTTTCGTTTTTTCGTTTTTGGTGAATTGTTTCGGTTTTTCTTGGCAGCTCTCTCCTTTATCGTATCCGCCTCCTACACCGAAGATAAGTACGGAGTGGTGCAGCGCGACATGCCGGAGATTATGCGGAACCTGTTGGACGTCCAGCAAGTAAAGAAAAATAATCTAATTAATTATTAAAATTGCGAAATGGAGCTGAACTTCAATTGTGCCAATTGTGCAAGATGCACTGAACTTCAATTGTGCAAATTGTGCATTTGGAAATGTATTAATCTTCGGGAGTTATTTAATGGTGAAGAATGGATTTAATTTGTCAGAATGATTAAAAAAAATTCAGTAAATTTGCAAGCTCTTCTCAAAGGATCTTCAAGCTGATTTTTAGTGCGAGCATATTTTGTATCTACAAAGTTTAATACCAAAGACGACGGGATTATTTTTCGTAATGATACGGTGTTGACTTCGTGAACTTTTAAAATATTAAATGGAAAAAACTCCAAAAGAAAAATTGTAAAATTGATCTTGCGAGTTGTCCACCGTTATCACTTGTGCAAATTTAAAGCAACCAAAGTTATAAAACTTTTTGATCTTAATGTAGGTTTATATCGTAACGTTTTCTGAAATAGCCACAATTCCGTCATCACCGTAATGTAATTAAGGAGACATTGCACTTTTCCAAAGTTGAAAATAATATTTCGTGGTCATTGAGTCCTAAACGTTAAATTGTTAAATTGCTAGGAGAGAAACAAGATTTTCTCCGAAACTAAACACTATTTTGTTGAAAATATTCCATTACAAAATTATTTCAATGAATATGTCTTTGAAATTGATTAAATCCTCGAATCATTTGTTAACTGAACATTTGTGTACCGTAACGAATTTTTCTTTTTTAGTAGTTTGTAACCTGTAATTGTTTAATTCTGTAATTTGTTCTCTGTGGTTTAGGCAATCAACAAAATTCAGAAGGTCGATGTACATAGTACGAAGAGGCCGGCCCAGTCGCACAGATTCTGTCTCAGCCAGTCCCTGAGATGCACCATCAAGTTAGCCATTTATCGCATAGCGACCGTCTTTAAATACGATTTAAGGTACTTTTTTGAAGGTTGATTTTCTGTTTCATTCAATGTTTTCCGTGCCAACTTGTTAATATTTGTTCCTGATTCTATTCTTTTGTTACCGTGCTTCAGACAGAATAAATTTTTTGTTTCCTAAAATCATCTATGTATTTTTTTAGGTTTGTAAGCAGTTATTATATTTATATATTTATTCTTTTATTACAGCTTTTTGGATATGGGCAGTGCCTATGAAAAGAAAATAGAAAGTTATGTTAAATTCCAAGAATAGATGTCGTTCAATCTGACAGGAAATAGATATTCGTGTGACCACCGAAAAATCGAACTATCAAGTCAACGATCCCTGTGATTTTTTTTCGATTTTTTTAATGATGTTTTTGTGAAATGTAAAGAATTTTCTTGTGCACGGCGTGAAGGTGCTTCTTTTTTCTTGAACGTCTGATGTTTAAACTACCCTTTTTGCTTAGAAATATATTTTTGCTTTCGCAATGAGAAAAAAAATTGTTTTTTTACATTAAATTTTTTCTAAATAAAATTTAAAAAATATATTTATTGTGAATTTATTTTGTCTTACCAGTGGTAGTGTTTCTTTTTCAGAACGTTTGCTAATAACAAATGAACGAAACTGATGAATGACGCTTCTGTACCTTTACCAACATTTTATAAAGTATTGTAGCGAACATCCAATTAATCCAAGAGCAGGAATGCCTGCTCTAGGATGAATTTATTTATAAGTATCGGGTTATGAGTTTCTGGGGAAAAAATTACAAAGGAGACTCACAAATAAAACTAAAGATAACCACTCCGGCTTTATATTCGATTTTATGAAATAGAAAGGATTTACAATATTGGTTCATGACATTTGCCCCTCGGCCATTGGCTTTTCTGCATCTATCGCTGGAGTTTCCCGGTACGGCAGCGGCACTCTGCGGATTTTACTGGAACCGGCACGCGGTATCACAGCGCCGGCCAAGCTAGTTCCGAGACACGCCAGTCGGCGACCATATTGCACCGCCAAATTTTTATTTCCGAACAACCAGTATCGATCACAAAACCTCGTAATTCCGAACAAGAAACGCCAAACATCGTCGACACCGTCCGATCAATTCATTTTTCCGAAACGGCGTCGCTGGTTACCACGCCAACCAGCCGCGCAGCGATACCAATCAATGTGGCGGTGACTAGGCTCTGTCAACTGTTGCCCAAAGTACACACGCCGCCGCAATAAGCTACGTTGATAATTACAGCGCCCCAAGCGGGTAATATGATATCACCAACGAAACTGATATAATTGAGTAGAGTTGTGTCATACTAACCGCCAGAGAGCGGTACTGACAGTAACACTACTTGTCTGTCCGATCCACGTACTTGTGCTGTTGCCGTAGGAATTAACGCCATAGACAACCGTAACTGTGACGACCTGGGAAGTGCGGCGTATCCATCGAGAGACACCAAGGAAAAATAAGGTGATATACCGGATTGACTTTCTCTATTTTTTGTGCGCAAAGGCCTCGTTATTTTACACTATCGGGCACCGACCTTCGGTCGACTGGGAACCGCTTAATTAGACGGGAGCCAACGGCGTGCCGTAATTGTCAGTTTGTCAAGTAGGTGCCCAAAATGGCGATCCCATTTTGCCTAGCCCGATAGGCCTATGGGGAGGGGGAGAGATCTGCTGGGTAGTGGTGGTGGTTCCATGGGATTTCTCTGGCTGTGTGCGGGGGAGTAGCCGCGTACGGTGGCGACTGACGCGTCCATCACAGTCCCCTACCAGGCTGTCCACTCAAACCATGCTGGCCCCAAAACCCAGGGCTACGAACGACTGCGGCCCTAACCTTTAGAAAAAAAATGTATGAGTGATGTAGGCCTAGTTGGTTAGCAGACGCGGGTCGCCGAAAACCAAATCCGGCGGTGATTTTACGGCAAGCTATGAGAAGATTTACGGCGTCGGTTTTTGGTGGTCAGTTTCCGCTTACTACACACATGGTCACTGGCGGTGGTGGTGTTCCGATGGACTAGCCGACCTGGAATCACCAATGTTGTGCTTTGGGGTCGGGTGGTGCTAAATTATTGTTATTGTTTAGGCAGGTGAGATTAGTACGCTTGTCAGTATGGGTTCGTAGTGGTCGTTTTCCACGATATATTCCCGTTGAGCTAGTGGCTAGCCAGTCTTTGGAGAGAGGGGTCGCTGGTTCGAATCCAGGTCAATTCATTTGTTTTGACGTGTGGTGGTGGTGGTGGTGGCGGCGAATTTTGAATCGAGGAGAATCAATCGGGACCGTGGAGGGGGAGAAAAAAGGGGTAGGTTTTGTGACTGCTGCTGCTAACGGTCGTTCGGCGAAGTTTTTTTTTTTTTTGGTGGGTGGGGTTTTTTGTGGGGCAGGTGTAGAACTACCTGGGGTTGTTGGTGGGTTATCGAGCGTGGTTCCAGAGGTGATTCAAGCTTGCCAACCCGTTCTCCCGCTTCCATTTTCATTGGGTATGCTGACCCCGACAGCTGTTTCCAAAAAAAAATGTGTACGGCGTTTTTTTTATTTTTTGTTGTTGGCGGAAGTAATAAGTAGGAAATTGGTTATGTTGCGTGTGATCAGCGTTTTTTCAAGGTCTGGCCTCTGAGCCAAGCTCTGGAAGATGTTCACAACCGGTTGGTGTGTTACGTGGTAGGTGGGTTTTGGGGGGTTGTTCGAACCCGTGAAGTGTTTTCTTGGGTAGGTGTGACTGGGTGATTATGGTGGGAACCCAGCCAAAAATACTAATTTGAAAAAAGAAAGCCCCGAAAGAAATTAATCCCCGCGGTGACTGATTCGTGCAATGTCTAGCCATAGAGCTGAAGCTATACAGGGTGTTAAACTATTGAAAGGTGTCGGTGTCTTGTTAGCGTGTTCGCTTATTATGCTGGTGATCGCGGGTTCAATTCCCGATCGAGACCTTCGGAGTTTTTCGGGCGAGATTATTTCTTGCACCCGCCTTCCATCGAAAAGGAAGTAAAGCCGTGGGACCTGTGCCTGTACGTTGTCATGTTTATGTTAAAATTAAACATCCCTACCTAATCCAGGAGTCTAAGCTAGGCCAAATTATCTGGTTTCATCTGGGGGAGGGGTATAAAAAAGAAATATAGTAGCAGTATTGGTTAAAATAGGACATTTTCGTCCTTGACTAATATTACATTTGACACACTCGACCAAATGGGCGTGTAGACTTTGTATTTGTATTTGTAAGAATTAGCATTCATGATGCAGACCGTTTTAGATTCGAACCTCTGTCATCACGAGATGATAATGAAATAATTTAACGGGGACCAAATGGTTTAACTGTCGCTAAAACGTTCAAAGTGTGGGTTTATTTTTTTGGTTGGCAAACTGAACAACGAGTTTAAGAACTCGACGGGAAAATCAGTGACAATTTCCGACATCGAATATTGAGTTGCCAACTGAAAAAGGTACGAGCACGGAAAATTATTTATGCACGCACGATGCCAGGCACGAATTTGACGGCGATAACGTAAAATTATTCGTATTTCTAGCGTTAACTCCACGGGAAAATCTACAAGAAAAACTAGCATTTTTGCATCGAATTATCGAGAGGCGGCGTCGGGAATCGAACCCTGGACCGTCGCATGACTCATCACAGTCGGTTGCTATACCATTTGGGAGTATGTTAGAGTTGTACGTTTTGTGTTGATCTGCTGGTTTAAATTTTAATTGGATATCAATTGAAATATTCAATTTTCATCTTGCTTGTGCCAACGCCATATTTTATCTGGATTTCGACGAGGATAGCTTATTGTTGTTTATTATTTGGTCCTCTATTCAGTTGTTTTTTGACTGTTGTTGAGAAAACTTTCCCAAGTATCTGTCAAAAAATAACCCCGCCCCAGGGGACGACCTTGTGATTCGAGATTTGGTCAAGCTTAAGCTCCTGACCTAGTAAAAAAAAAAAACACACCTGATAATGTGTTGGCACCGGTCCCCCGGTTTTAATTCTATTCCGAATAAAGGTACGACATTGCTTTCCCTTCAAAAATTCTGAAGTTCTCTGCCGGGAATCGAAACCCGCCTCCCTGGCGCACAAGGCGAGAACGCTATCCACTACGCCACCGATAGCTCTCGAATCATGAGTTGGACAACGATAGTTTATCGTCTTTAATCCTCCATTCAGAGTCGTTGGCCATTCATTCTATCGAAACAAATTGGATTCGCCCTGCTCTGGAAGCTCGGCTTTAATATTTACGGATCTAATGATCTGTGCCGATACATGGCTATAATGGAGGTGGTTGGGGGGAGGGGGAGAAGGATGGATGGGGTTAACTGTGATCGATCCCATAAAAGGTGGTTTCTTGGGTTCGGGCAATTCTGATTTGTGGCGGTTGATGCAGTAATGTAATCGTGGTGCATTTTTCATTCATTTGCTTATGCGTTGGATTGGGGCACTTTTTGTCGTTCAGGTAGTTGTGTTTAACGTTTGGATGCGAGGGGGGTAAATATCATTTTTTTTTGTCGAGTTTGTGCGTCGGTTTAAATGTATCTTATCGTGGTCGTTGTTAGTAATCTATCCTTCGCGTTCGTTGGGTCCGAACAAAAAATATATTTCCATGGATGGTGATGAAACGTCCTAAAGTTAAAGAAATGTGGGAAAGAGAGGGACATTTTTGAACGGAATTGAAATATTATTTTGTAAAATTGAATTTATCGATAAAAAAATTCGTGCTTTGCGCGTTCTTTTATTTATTTCTGTGTGTGTTTTTTTTTTGAATTTTTAAAGATATTTACATGTTTTACAGTTTAAACTGTAGTATTAGATTTGAACTGTAGCAATTTTGAAGAAAAAATCGCACAGCGCGTTTTCCCCCCTTTTACATTTGCTGCTTGCAAATTGGAAAAAAATCTTTTTTCTAGGTGATTTAAAAAAAAAAAAATCCCGCACCATGCATCATTTCCTCTGTTTTTGTGTGTTAAGCGCAATCTTTAAGGAAAGATTAGTTTAATAAGACCCACACTTTTAGGTTTCGGGAAAAACATTAGCGACTATAATTAGTAGAATAAAAAAATAGTCGGGGAAAATATTGATTTTGTTCAGGGTAAACTTAGGAAATATTTCGATTTTGGTTATGGCATGTCAGGGAAACTTATTTTCAGTATTAACCCTGATGGAACAAAGAAAAGTAAAAAATATCTTTAGTGTACACAGTGTATATTCGTGTAGAACCAACATGGCGGTTCAAGGACGAAAGGAAAAGTTATCCGCAAGAACTGGTTGCGAGACCTGTAGGATCAAGAAAATAAAAATACTGGTTGAGGTAGCGTGATGATCCAACTGTTGTAGTGGAAATATGAATGGACTCTTGAATGGTTCTCTTTTCCTTTTTTTTTGTTGTTGTTTTTGTTTTGTTGCAAAAAACTTTTTGAGCGAACACTGATCCAATTCCTTTCCCCCCATCGAAATCAAAATATTTTACAGGGTTTATTTTTACCGGCAAATTAATATTTAGCATGGAAAATCTGGGAAAATTATGATTAGGTAACAATCGTTAGTTTTACTGTCTACAATAGAAAAGGGCTCGTGGAAAAATTGAGCAAAACGACAAATACCTGTAGTTGGCGAGTTAACTCGACTTAGTTCATGAAATAAAATGTAGTGTTATTTGTGAAACGATTCAACAAAGTATTATACTTCGATAAAATTCTAAATTTTGAGAAAAAAAAACATTTTTTGTCAATTTACATGTCCTGAAAAGAACAATTATTGGAAATCAGGATTCTCTACCAGGGGAAAAATTCTTAACAAAATTGTCGTTTTATTTGTGTAAATAAATTGTCATTTTGTCAAAATTCCAATTAATGGAACTGTGGTATAAATGGATTTTTAATTTTTTTTTTCTGTTCAGAAAATGAATTTTTTTTTTGTAATCGAAGGAACGGAAAAACCCAAGATTATTTTTGAAAAGGAACGGAAAAACCCAAGATTATTTTTGAAAAGGAACGGTTAGATTCCAATCAACTTGTTTAGGAACTGGAACGGATTTCTTTTTTCTTTGGAGGAATGGGAGCTGGAACAGTTTCCTTTTTAAAAGGAACCAACCCAACATTGAACTTTACCCTATTTGCCCGGGTCGTCAATTAGACTTCCGGTGCTGGATTTGCGTTTTATCATCATGCCCTAGTGAGTTAGGGGGGGGGGGGAGCGACGTCACATTCGGGCAACTGGTGATTGATGCGATTCGATATTTCATAGTAGTGGGTGTGTGCGGTCGCCGGGTGACAAAATTAACGCTCACGAGATGGGACTCGCTATTCACGGCAGTGAGAAAACGATGAATTTTAAAGTAACCTGTTATTGTGTAGAGACAATGAGCAGCGTTTGGTGACCGATAAGTTGCTGCTGGTTTGTCATCGCGAACTGTACTTGAATTTGACTGTGTCTTTTGTGTGGCTGAAGCTATTGTAAGATTTTTACTTCCTGTGGCCGTGGGAAATTATTGAAAGATTTTTACGTTTATTTTTTTTATATCACCGTAGTGCCTAGTGCACTACAGGATTACTGCACCCTCATGTCTCTATGGAGATATATGAGGGGTAGGAAAGGGAAGGGATGTGTAATGGCAGCTGGAATAGCCAGGCTGTAGGATCCACCCCTAAGTTCTGGACTCCTTAATGGAAGCTCAGGGGTGACGCCAGTACCACAGGCTAACGAATAAACGAAAGCTTGGGCCGGGAATCGAACCCGGGACCACCCGCTCAGTAGAATGTGATTTATAAATCGACATAAACATATGTTTTCTTTTTTGAGATGCTGACACAAAAGCTGACAAAAACAATTAGTGCACGCTGGATTCGATCCCAGCGCATCTGAATCCGAGAACTTGATACCATAACCATTCCACCACTTCAAAATTCTACCTATTTCCCAATTCTCCTATAACGAATTTTGAAATTTTAACGGACCCTCGTCAAAATATGATAGAATAAAATGTTTCATGAGACTGAGCTTCGCACAAAATCTCAGCTCTCAAGGGCGTGTGGAAGTTGGTTTAAAATACATTAAAAATTGCAACAGAATGACAGTCAATGTTCATATCAAGTTAAATAATAGGTTTTAAATAAAAAGGGAAATCTGACTAAGAAAAATGAATAGACTGATAATTTATTGTTAATTCTGATGACCCGTTTAAAAAAGGAACGTTTTGTGGAAGTTTACAGTTGCAACCGCCCGTGGCGCTCTGTCTGCCAAATTCCATTTTCCGAGGTGTTGAAGCGCTTGAAGCGTTAAGATCTGGTCTGGACGCTCGGGGATGTCTGTGTTAACTGTCGTTGGAATTCTGACAAGACATCGTCTACCTCGAACTTGCCTACCTGGCTAGCTACTAAGCTCGATTATCCGTTTTGAAACGCGTTGGTCCAAAGGTGGTGTGGACCGCCGCTGAAGAATTTATTGGTATTTCAGTGCAGGTAGGGGAGGACTGGAGCGGTCATGAGAACAAGTTCAGGGCAACGAAATGCACGGTCTAGAAGCCAGGGTGGGCGCTTGCAAAATGCGGTTATTCGGTGGAGGGTAGGAACTGAACGGAAATGTTCCATTACTTAAAACGCGTTTATTTTTTTAAGGGTTCAAAACTCTTTATTTACGAAATGTAAGGTCTGGAAGCCAGATTGGGTTCCTGTTAAATGTAGGGCGGGATTCCGGACGTTTTTCAAGGATTGGAAAGAGCGTAAATGCAAATTTTAAAAATGTCGCACTGATCGCGCTCTTTCTTTATTTATATACGGGTGTTAAGTGTTATGTTTCTTCTCAGTCGTGTTGGTGCTTATGTTTTTTTTTTTTAATTCTCGCTCAGGTCGCTCCAACTATTACTTGCAAAAAATTAGCACAATTTTGTTTTTGTAAATACAAAAACAAAATTGTGCTAATTTTTGTCCATTTTGGGTGAAGCAAAATAAATGGCTAGTGCAATGTTATCTGAAAAAAGTCTGGAAGTTATTTTGATTTTGGTCAGGGAAAGTGGATTTTCAGGATGAACCCTGTTATATCGCGCAATAATTACGTCAAAGGTTCCATGCAAATAATTTTTTTACGCTTTCTGTGTAGACCGCAAAAAATGTCACTCTCTGATTTAACATCAGGTGAAACAGATTTGTGCGTCGCACTTGATTAAAAAATATATACATATGACCAAGCAGATAAAATAGGCGAACAAAATGCTGGAATTGCCGTATACGATATTCTCTGTTCAAACATGTTTCGTTCATTCTGTGTCGCTGAATGACTCGCACAAAGCTATGCCGACTATTCGTGTAACACTCCGAAGTTGTCCAATTTTTGTTTTCATCTGTTTTGACGGCGACAACGAATCCTTAGTTCCATGAATTACAGCGGGCACATATTTGAATTGAGTGCCGACTGGGCACACATACTCAGAATACACCATAGAGCTCGTCTCTATTATCTAAGCCCTATTGACATAACGCAACGATTTATGGGGGCCAAGTTTGTTACACATCCCGTTAACCTCTGGGAGAGGAGGGTGGGGGTTGCTGCCATTTTACCGTCAAATACGGTGCGTGATACTAACTTTGCAGTGTTGGGTTCGTTTGTTTTGGTAAGGAACTCGTTTCCTTTCCCGTTCCTCTTATGAAAAAAGGTACCCGTTCAAGTTAATACAGAAATTAAAAAGACCCTGGTCGTTCCTTGTTTCTTTTTAAAAGGAACCTGGGACTTTTCTGTAACCTCCGATTAGAGGAGGAAAAAGTTTCCACAGTATATACGCGTACGAAGACAAGCATAAAAATAAACTTGAGACATACTTCTACAAGAATATTCGTCGAACCGAGACAAGTAAACGATGAACGTGATTGTGAAATTTAACCACAAAATGATACACTAGATGATTTCCGCGGGTTCAACTAACCGTTGTTTTAAGTCTGTCTTCTAGAACCTAAATCGCGTAATAATCACGCTTCTAACATAAACATGACTTATCATTTTGTGGTTAATTTCACAATCTCGTTCATCTATAACTCGTCTCGGTTCGACGAATATTATTGTACAAGTATATGTATCAAGTTTATTTTTATGATTGTCTTCGTACGCGTATATACAGTGGATTTTAATTGAGATGAGCATTTCACCGTACAAAGTTCTACGTAAAAGCTATTTCTTTGCAAATCACTTTTGAACCAGTTTCCGTTTCTACAGAAATTAAAAGGAACCTGGCCGTTCCTAGTTCCTTTTCGAAAGGAACCTGGAACTTTTCCGTTCCTTCAATTAAAAATATAATACCGAGTGGTGTAATGTTAACAAAAAATTGTGATTACGTTCATGATGACGCCAAATGGACATTTGCGGGAACTGATCATGGCAAGACTTAGGAACCGTACTTTTCGTTACACTGTACGAGATGTACATACATATATATACATTATGTATGTACATTGCACGAGGCTCAACTTTTGCAGATTTTTAAACGGTTTGATCTGTTACCATCCTGGGATTTCGTGATAAGTTGGTGCGTTTCATTATTACGTGGACTTAGTCTAGGCTGGCTGAATTCCTGGAAGATGCCGGGGTTTTATTTATTTTGAAATTTCGTGGTGCTCCCAAACTAGGTGCATCCAATATATTTCTTGGAATGGAACTGCTGTATTTGTAAATGCCAGAGAAAGGTTCTGTTCCGAGACCGTCTTGGTATGGTTTTTTTACGCGTGAGTTCGAAGACGACTCGATTTCATTGCAAAAGTTGCTCGAAAGAAAAGAGTATACCGTGCAATGGAAAAGCTTTTACCTGTGTAATGAAAACGTCTAGTCTTTTCAAATGAAAACAATAATAAAAAATAAAAAAATTCGGTATACCACCATCATAAACGAACGTCCACCACGTGTGATATTTATTCCAACCACAAAGTCGTGCAGTGAAGTTATTTAGATGGAAAATAACCAGCAGCACCTAGGGTGTCAAAATGCTTTCATCAACAGTTTACTCGACGTTATGCGACAGTGTAGCTCATAAGAATGGCTCCATGAAACTTCTTCAGTATCACATTCATTGATCATGTGATAAAAATCCCATTTATTAATGGAATTGTTGGGATATTTTCATTCGTTTTTTTTAAAGTGATTTTTTTCGTTTTTTATTAAAATTTTTTAATCGAAGGAACGGAAAAGTTCTAAGTTTCCTTTCGAAAAGGAACTAGAAACGGTTTAGTTTCTTTCAATTTCTGTATGAACTGGAACGGGATTCTTTTTTCTTAGGAGGAACGGGAACTGGAACGGATTCCCTTTTAAAAAGAAATTACAACATTGCATTACAACAGCTCCTGTGACGTCTTCGAATGTTGCGCTTAGATTTCACGTCGCTGACTCGTCGGACTCGAAAACCGAGCTATTTTTATTGTCGTTCGAAATCCTGATAGCGCAGATTATGCACACCTGGTGCCCGTATTATCCATACGCGAGTAAATAAGTACGTTGCTTTTGTTTCACGTTTGGGGGAGGGGGGGTGCCGTTTTGAAAATTTAAAAATCCCCGTGTCTACAAAAGCGCGTCCCACCCTAGGCTAATATATCATGGACCGCCGTTGTTTGCACGGCGCGATAAGATTATGTACACGTGTTTTCAGCGCTTATCGGGGTACAATATCAGGGGGAGAACCTTTTATTTTTTCCTGGTCCAGGTTATCTCTGCTCGCGATATTATTATATGCATACCGTTCGAACGATGTGCGCAGTTTGGATCGAGGTTGGGGTGCGTTTTGATTTCGGGTGTTGCGCTATGTGGTGGTGGAAAGTTTTAGACTTCGCTGAAATTTTTTTACATTTTGCTGAACTTTGCTGAAGTGCGGCCCCCGTGGTACAGTGGCTATAATCATAGACTACAAAACGGGTGGTCCCGGGTTCGATTCCCGGCAGAAG
>JAUJYS010002447.1:0-14788 GCA_033995665.1 Melogona broelemanni
CAGAATCGAATAAACGAAAGCCTGCGCCGGGAATCGAACCCGGGACCACCCGCTTTGTAGTCTATGACCATAGCCACATCCCTGAATGTTCTGAAATGACTCGATCCGGCGAAACGCCTTGTTCACGCTGTTAGTGGGTCATCCTACACGGAAGCGAGAGTTGCCCATTTGGGTAAAAAAGCCGGATCTAAAAAACGCTTTCACTACGAGTCGATGCTGCACAATGCGCATGCGCCATACGTGACGAAGGCGCCACCACAGCCCCGCGCTCACCTGGTGGGGGCGAATCAAACCTATTAGACCGTTAACCTACATTTTTAGTTTTTGTCTCGCCTCCCACTTTTTTCCCTCCCCCGCCCATTATAATCGGCTGGGAATACCTGCACACCGCCCCCGCCACGCGTCACCCTACACTTCCTTTATCACCTTCCATCCTATAGAAGTGGCCAGAACAGTCAAAGAGATAAACAGCGTTGGGTAGAAACAGAACGGAAAAGTTCCGTTCCGTTTCGGAAACGATAGTATAGCAACAACGGAAAAGATGCTAGAACTGGCTCCTTTCCTAGGAACTGGTTCTTTTCCTAGGAAATGGTTCCTTTCCCGGGAATTCGTTCCATTCCTGAGGAACTTTGCAACGTCTAGGTTCGTTTTACTAGAAAAACTTCTGGAACAAAACGCTTACAACGGTTTAGTTCCTTTTTTTAGGAACTGGAACGGATGTTCCTTTTCAGAGTGCAGAGTTCCTTTTGCCACAACTTTCAATTTCCTGCGAGTACAATTTTCGAAAAATGTGTCGACAGTGGAACACCCAAACAAAAATTGCTAAAGTTTTTGATCTTATGAAAGCTTTTGATTTTATCAGCATATTTGTTCTTTAGATCAGTGTTCGCAAATGTCCATTTCGGCCCCATATGTCGGGAAGAAAATAAATATCGAAGGAGCCGAAAATTTTCAGGTTCGTTTCGAGAAGGAACTAGGAACGGTCAGGTAACTTTTAATTTCTGTAGGAACTGGAACGGGAACTGATTCTCTTTTTTTCATAAGAGAAACGGAAATTGGAACCGGTTCCTTTTCGAAAAGAACGAACATGACATTTATATATACCTTTTTGAGTAAATTCATATGAAAAGACGCCCATAGCCAAGCGTATAAACTGTTTCAACGTGTAAAAAAGTGAGGGCATCCGGAAAAAAATAATCATATGAATTAGCTTGAATTAACGCCGTCGTGACTTACGTATTAGGCAGAACGCTATTAAGTATGTCCATGCTACATACTTTGTTGGTACTTTGTTGGGCCATTGCCCAAATGAAAGCTAACACCCAAAACACTATTCGAATTTTCGAAGAAAATATAACAAACAAAAAAGGTATTTCAACTCACCATGAACTGAATTTCCGGATGGAATATTAAAGATGCCTACATGTACATTAAATCTGTAGTGATCTATTGGTATCGATGATATCGCACTCTGAAAATAAAAACTATGATTTTAGAACACCAAAGCGTCATTGGAATCACTACAAAACGGTTCAAAATTTAAATTCCAGAAATATGGTATGGTATAAAATTCCATTGCAAAAATTTGTAATAATTTAAGTTTAGCCGATTGCAATGTAGATCGCTGTTTCCATATTGGTTTCTGAAAATTGCTTTATTTTAACTCTTAAAATGTACGATTTGCTGAGAAAACTTTATTTTTCGTAGCGCGATAACCTACGTTTGACACGAAATTCAAAGTGCAAAGAAATTCCGTTTTTAACTTAAGGCAATCTATTAAGTACTAACAGAAGATGCTCAAATTATTAATTTGTTTGATTCAATGTTAATTAATTGACCCTCACATATCTCCATAGAGACACAAGGGTACAGTAATCCTGTAGTAAAATAAATTAATTTTTTGTCTTCCCAATTCTATTAATAGGAAAATAGTGCTACGCACATTTAATTATATGTTTTGTCCGGCGTAATTACGAATCTCATTTCTTTTTGACGTTTCACTCAAACCATGTGTGACCACTTTCGTTCCTTTTATGGCTAGCCTGTGGCCGTAAATGAGACAAGAGTTTTTACCGGACCAATAGGTCTACGCCAGAAAGTGGTTCAATTATTCAGCGCCACCTCGTTTTCCACTAGCATTTTGCACAAGCTGTTTCCCGAAATTTTATAGGCCACTGCTTATGATTATTTCTATTCTTGTAACGCTGCTGGTTTTCTCGTTCGCTTCCGCGTACCAATTTTTATACTAAATTTTTGGTAACAAAAAATCGGACAAGTGACCAAACACTGGAAAGTGAAATAGCCACCGCCCTCAATGTTCTAGGCAGGTGGTAAAAGTATTTTTTTTTACGAGTATGTCACATATTTTTCGTACTCTTCCAAATGCGGCCGCGTTTCAAAGTTAAGTGTCCCGGAGTGCTAACTAAATGTTTAAAGCTAGTAAAGAAGCATCAGTTTACACAATCATCCACCGCGCCCACTTCCTAAGAATAAATACATTTCTAATAGTAGGTTATCAAAGAGGTGTGATCGGTACAGCTACTAAAATTGCGACAGCGTGGTTTACGGAAGCAAAATAAAACTAGATCGCTGATTTCAATAGCGGAAATGTAGATCACATCACTGCAGCGCCAGAACCGTTACTAATAAAAATTAATCTGGTCACACTGAAAGAAGAATTTGGTAAACGACGAATAATCAGATATTGACATATATAAAAATGATAGCCAAAAATATTTATAAAGCTTTTGAACGATAGCGTAAATGTGTACACGTTCAAAACATTGAAAATTTTGGAATTAAATTATCCCCTATCTAAATAATACATCAGAAAAAATAAAATAATCATATTATGACAACACGGAGTCGAATCGAAGAAGGTTTGCTTGAACATCAAAAAAAGATTTTATGACTTCATAACTACACTGAAGGAAATAGTCGATTCAAATAGGAAGACAAAAGAACACTGAAAAACTAGACTCTGACACGATTACAGTTGGACTACCGCCAAAGTAGCGTAGCGCTCCTCGCGTTTAATTGTGAGTACAGGTTTGACAAACAATTCACCAATCATGTACACCAACAACATATAACATAATATTAACGGTATTACAACAACGTATGGCCAAGACAATGTACAAATAAAAAAATATATATGACAATGAGAGGTATGACAAGAATCACTTTTTCTCGGATCAAAATTGATTGACCACCGGACAATATGAAAGAATGGTCCAATTTGAATGACACGTCGGTGATTGTAAAACAAACACGACAGTTAAGTCACGTGAATAAACAGAACATGAGTAAACGATAGCTGTCACTATGCAAACACCATGATTAGACACTTTAAAGGAATGATGTCGGAGCCGTTGAGCAATAGCTGATAATAAAAGTAAATTGTTCTCGACCAGAGAGAAAATGGAAACGGCAACTTCAACGTTTATACATTTACACAACATCGTTTATGTAATAAGTGATCTCTATTTTATTAAAAGTTTTTTTCTAATATTTTCGAGAAGTTGCAGTTTCCATTTTTTCTCTGGTCGAGAAGAATTTACTCTTATAATCAACCATGTATAGAGTTATAGTCGTGCGTAGTTATCGTATTAACGTGAATAAATACGTTTATAAATTCGGTCTAATAGGGGGACAACCTAAAAACGTTGTGAGATGGTAGTTTCGTCACATTTCCCAGCATTACATCCCGTTCTACCTTTTTATACCCTTTACCCATTCATTTACACGATGTTGGGTTTTTATACTCGACAAACTTTCGCCTCAAATGACCCACAATATCATCGCAACGCCATCTTCCCTTCTACCCGTTTGTATCTTTTTGTGGCAACGCCAGCTACCGTCAATGTATTACACCTTACACGTTCTCATCTCGAAAACTATTCAAAATGACATTTGGCCGCCAATTACGTTTCTCTCGCAAAGATTTCTTACAGGTAAACATTCCGATTACGAAAACACATAATCTTTTTAACTATTTCGCATTTTCTAGTCAAGCAATCAGCAAAGATATTTGTTCGGTTGACTTTTATTTGATACGAAAACGCATTCACGGTTGGTCACGTTTGTCTATGCAGACAAACACCCCTCTTATTTTTTGTATCCTTTTGCCAAATGTTTGTAAGGGACAAGCAAAATTTTGCAGATAAATACAAAATAAATAATTTTTGCCTACTCAACGGTAAACTCAAGTGAGCTTAAACGATTTTTTTAAATTGTGCATAAAACAAAATCTTTCTCGATATTTTTATGAGCCGTCATAAAAAAGAAAATCGTTTTTTTTTTAAATATTATAGCGTTTTCATGTCTCAGTCACTTGTCATCTTTAATTTGAAATTATTAAAAAATCGCATATATCACCAAATATTGGTGGCTTAAATGTGCAAGATAAAATGTCTGTAACATGATAGACATTTGAAAGAACCTTGCAAGCAGTATGTATATTATTTAAATTTCAAATAAAAATGAAAGATATCTAGTGTTTAGATAAAATTAGAATTTTTGAAGATGGAACTGCGGAAATGATTTTTGGATTACTGTTTGGCAATCAAAGGAATTGTTTGAACAGTCCTTTTAAATAAATTGGATCAATAAATAAGAATTTATAATTCTAAATTGTGTTTTTGCCGAGCAAAAATACTTATTGTAACTGAACAGGGATACTGTGCACATTTGACACAGCAATTGACAAACTGTTACACCTGACTATAGAATGGGGCGCAAAATGTTTTGGCCAATGCCTGTATTAGTAAACAACCCGGCCTAAAACCGTGTATACTATATTTTACATTTTTCTATATTTGCGCGTAAGCCAACCCACCCGACAAACATTACCAAACTACACCATCCATTATAAACGAATGTGCTGGCAAAAAATTAAATACTGCAACATTGTTTGATTGCATTCCCTTCCTTTCATACAGTCATTTGTCATTCATAAATAACCAAACTGATGCTATTGGTTATGAAAGCTATTTTTGAGGCAGATATGTGTGAATGGCGATCTTCTCTTACGCCAATTGTATCTCATCAGCGCCTGAAGCATATGATCGTATCGGTAATTTCGATCCCTAAATGCAATCTGGCTGAGCTGCAACATTTTGGTTAAACCCGAAATAGCAGTGCCAACATACAAGTTGTATCTCTACAAAGGAGTCGTTACCTATTAATATCCGTAGCCGCCACCGCCATATCCACCACCCCCACCATATCCGCCACCACCATACCCACCTCCTCCACTACTGTAACCACCACCGCCACCGTAACTTCCTCCTCCATAACTGTAATCATCACCGCCGAAGCCCTTGAGACCCTTCTGGATCAGCGATCCGCCCAGCATTTTCGACAGTCCTCCGGCCTTGGCCAGCACCGAGCCCTGGAGAGCCCCCAACTTCTGTCCCGTATAGAATCCATCGAGTTTACCAGCCCTATTGCCCTTGAGGAGTCCCTTGAGCAACATCAGACCATCGTGGATGTTGAACTTCTTGATGTGGTCGTATCCGCTGTAACCTCCGCCGTATCCGCCTCCGTAACCGCCTCCGCCGCTGCGAGCCGAATAACCGCCGTACCCACCACCACCCCCGTAGCTGCCTGCTCCGTAGTCAGCATACCGACCGATCTTGCTGAAGGTACCGGATCCAGTACCAAGCAGGATACCCTTCAGGGCGCCGAGACCGAGCCCAAGATGGTATCCGGTTCTTCGGGGGTCAACTTTGTACGATTGCTCGTATCCGCCACCATATCCTCCACCTCCTCCGTAGCCGCCGCCACCTCCGTATCCACCGCCACCTCCGTATCCGCCACCACCTCCATAACCACCACCTCCGCCATATCCGCCATCGTAGCCACCGCTCCTCTGAGTATAGTCAACGCCATCGGTGTACCCCTCATTGCTGTCGTAGTCGTTGCCACCGCCCCCTCCCATGCGCTGGTAGTAATCGGATCGACTGTGGAAGTTGACGGGGGTGCCGATGTCAGAGGTGGCCGCGGCGGTCATCATGGGCATGAAGGGGGCTACGGCGCTGAGGCCGTTCATCACGCGGCCCGATATGGCTTCCAGGAGTTGGGGTAGGGGCGGACCGTGCATCTGCACGCTGATGCCCTCGAAGGGTTCCTCCTTGTCCTTTTTCTTCTTGGTGGCGGAAAGGGTGAACAGGCTGATCAGCAACAGTAACCTTGCCTGCAAGTACAAATGACAACCACCATCAAACAATTACCCTATTTTATAATATTGCATACTTTGTTAATATGACAACCATTTATCAAACAATTATTTAACGGCGACTCAAAATAGTCGTATTATTTTAAAACGTGATTTTTTTAATAGTAGCATCATGAAAAAGATTTTTTGTACTCATAGTTAGTCTCATATTTTAGGTAGCTAGAAATATGAATACAAAAATATTTTTTTCCGCGATGCTACGATTTAAAAAATCACGTTTTAAATTAAAACGCGTATTGCCGTACGCCAATAAATAATTGATGAATTGCTATTTTTAATTTTTTAATACTTAAAATTTGCTTTTAATGTCACGGTAAATTAAAAGCAAATTTTACAATTTAAATATTAAATATAATCACATTTTCATAAAAAACCAAGTCGCATATGCAAATGCAAAATTTTGTTTTCTCACAAATCATTTCCCTAATACCACTTTTTTTTTCTAGCGTTAAATGTCTTTTCCTAAAGCCCAATTTTTTATTTTTTATAATACCAACTCATAACCGGAAGCATCAGACTTGACAGCCAGACATGAATCGAAATCATAAATCCACTTCCGGTTTCCAAAAACCGGAAGTACTTTCCCGACTGACCACTAATAAAAATACCAGTGTTTCCCAAACTTTTTGACTCGTAAAGCCCTTTTTGAGAAGCAATTCCAATGGCAGAGCCCCTTAGCGGTTTCCAATTTTAATGGTGGAGCTCCATCCATTTCATACAATTTAATGGCGTTTAAGTATTTATCTTATTTCCATGAGTAGCCGCGGAGCCCCTAGGCAGTTTGAGAAACGAGAAACTAGACCCATCGGTTGACCGTTGACCTAGCTCACTGCTCATTAGTGGCCAACTGTAATTTTGAAAAAAAAAAACGACCGCGCCCCTTTCTAAATTTCTCCATGGGCCCGAGGCGAGAGAGTGACGATCCAACGACGAAAGGAAGAAAAAACGAAAGCGTTATCAACAACACAAGGGTGTAATTTCCAAACCAAAAAGGAAGAGAAAGATAGTTATCTTACCGTATGGCGCATGGTTGGACGCTTGGTTTGAGACGAAGTATCACTGGACACTACTTCCTGTTACTTTCGGTTTTTTTAGCACGTAGCACACTTCTGTTTGGCCTGTTTCTCGAAGTTGTTATCGTCCGGTTTGTTCCGAGAGATCAAGAGACCGCGCGCACGCTGAACCGACCGTCCGTTAGAAATAATGTGGAGGCACGGCCATACTTTTGCTTATATACCAGCTCGCGCCAACAAACTGCTCTCACTGTCTGGGGGCCACGTGACTGCTCTCGCGGTCCGGCCATTGGTCAACGTGACGTCACGCGAACAGATTCGCCGAAACAAAGATGGCGGCGTCGATGGTGTTGGTGTTTACGTGATAGCAGACACGCGCTTTTTCGTGTGAGTTTTTGGAGGAGAAAGTGGGTTGGGTGGGTCGTGTTTTTTTTTTCTATGTCACGCGGTAATTGTCACGCAAAGGTCGTCTGCCTTCTCCGCGATCTTCGATACATAGTTTTTGGTTCTCAGTGTTGGGTGCGTTCCTTGTGAAAAGGAACCAGTTCCAGTTTCTGTTCCTCCGATGGAATTGGAACCCGTTCTTGTTACAGTTCTTCAAAAATTAGAAGGAACCTAAGTTTCTTCTGAAATAGAACCTTGAACTTTAAGAAAAAATATTAAAAAAAACATATGCGGAAACAATTATACAGGACAAATGTAACGGCTATTGAAAGACCATTTGAACGGACAACCGCCACATGCTTTGACATGGAATTAAAAAAAAAAAAAAAAAAACACAAATGTTGATTTGCGGGGACTGACCAAAAGCATTCAACAGATCAAAATATTTAGCAATTTCTGTTTGATGTTGCAAAATTTTTCCGCTGTCGACACTTTATAAAATTGTAAATTGATAATAGAAACTTGAAGGTTATGTATGGCAAAAGAAACCCTGTTCAGAAAAAAGGAACCCCCGTTCCAGTTTGTCAAAAAAAAAGGAAAAAGTTTCCGTTCCAGTTACTCAAAAAAATAAACCAAGGCGATCCTAAGTTTCTCAGAAAAGGAACCAGTTTCTAGTAACGGAATTTTTGAATTTTTTCACTGTTGATTCTCGGTTCGTTTGATTGAGCCGTTTGTCAATTTTTATCTTCAATGCAATTAATGAGTTATTCATTATGGTTAATTGAATTTACCTGTTCGCCTGGTGGGTAGAACACCTGACCACGGATAAGACGATCTTGAGCTGGAACCGGAACTGTTTCAATCATGTTTTTGACAGTGTCGGACGTCTTTTGATGTGACGATGCTGGTACAAATGCGTTCTTGAATATGATGAATTGCTATTGGTGAACTTTTGACTTAGGTCGTGGTGGTTGGCGAAATTACGACTCTGAAATAAAGAAATAGTGAAACAAATTAAAAAAAAAATATATTTTATTAATATATATTTATAATTACAAATTCATTTTTACACCAGAATCAATCAATAACACAAAAAGCCAAAGTTTCGTCTTTCTTTAAACAGTATTGTTTCGTATAACTACACTTGTTAACAAAATAAGCTACACAAGTTTTTTACCATATGAAACTCATCGAACGTCCACAATTCGTGATTCATTCCAGTCACAAAATGATGTGCTGGCTGCCCATCATCACACAACACGACTGTGCTACACGTCAAACCCAGTCTGAACAATATTTCTGCAGATCTTCAAACGTAAGAAATTAATAAGATGGTGATAACTACAGTCTTTCTTAAATAACTATTCCGGCCCGCCAATCAAAAAATCGGATACATTACGAATCTCAGGCATCATACAATTTCCTTTTTCTTAAAAAAATTATTTTAATGTCTGTTCTGAGTTATAACCACTCCTGAAGGTCTATAATTTGTTAAATGTTTAAATCATTAACACTTTCAAAGTTAACAATTTAGACAATTGTCAAATTAAAATAATTTTTACAAGAAGCCAATAGATAATGTTCGTGGACACCACCAAAACATAGATATCTCAACTCTTTATGGTTATTTGTGCTTCTCGTTTAGCCCAACTAACATACTACTGTGGTACACATGATTATCATTTCTTTTTTATCCCACATTTTTATTGCCGCATCAAATCATCTATGTGCATAATAGCATCGCCGAGCCACTACAGTAAAACAGGGCGTCAATAAATGGATGACATAATTTCTTGTTCTGTCACGTTTCTGTTTTTCTGTTCCGATAAATAAGGGTGGAACTCGCACATGCGTTTTGTCCGTAGCTTGTGATGCGAACCCATTAGCTTACGTTTTGCATGTTTCAACAAGCAAAAAAATATTTAAAAAAACGCACGAAAGCGAAATGCTATCGACGTTATTTTAGGCGCAGAGAAATCAATCTTAAATTGCTGTAATGGTACCCGAAGGGAACATCAACAGGCTAGAGGGAAATTTTGTAATGCTCTACAAACTGCAAAATTATTAATTGGTTCTGGACAAACGGTTTAGACACGCAATTTTCACTACCTTCACCGTAACTCTTAATAGTTGTTTATTATTTATCTATCCCTATTGAAGTTTAACGTATTTCTCTTTGTTACCATGTGGAAGCATGTTTCGGCAGACCGTCCACATACGTGTATCAATGCCACGCAATGTGATGGACATTCCGTGACTCCTTGTAAGATCTTCGGAATCGATTTCCAAAACGCATGACCCACAATTTCCATTTCCTCCGGAACCACTTCCACTTGCCATCTCGCATTTCGCTGACCTACAAATGATTCTGTACACGAAGAGTCTTCAATGGACACGAAGGTCCTCATGAGTTATGATCGTTCCGCGTATACAGTTAATACGCGTGTCATCCAATACGTGAATTATAAATTTGAAAAACTAAACGTCGTCATGGGCATTATGATAATAGAATTACTCCACATTATATACGCTTATCTAAAAAAAAAAACTGTGCGTAGATAAAGAATAATTCTACCGCATTCGACAGAGAACGGGGAGCTGGCAAACTTCATGCCGTGGAAGTAAACTCGACTTGCCGCGTAGAAGAGTTGCCACATGAATTACAGGTTTCAGCGCCAGACTGTGCGGCGAAACGGTCGAGGATGCCGCAATTATTAGGTGATTCTACCGCATGGGTAGAATTGCAATTCGCGGAGTCAAGGTTGCTTTATTAAATTTCTTGATTTAAGGTTTAAGCTATATAGGGACTTTTAGAGGCGAACAGAAATAGAGCAGACTAAGCGCCTTTAATAATGTAACAGGGCGTTATCTTAAAAATGTTCGAATATGCGCCATCAACAGAGTCAAACCAATACCAGAATTTGTCAGCATTTCTGAAAAATTTGTTGAATAAGATTTTCAAAATTTTGATATGAATCAAAATGTTCATAGGATTTCATCCATTTAAACGCTCTCGTTTAAACAAAAGTAAGAAGTCTTTTTTTTTAAATCTCTCATTCAAAAGGTTTTGAGAAAAGGACCTGTGAAGCAAACCAATATACAATAAGAAATTCCTATTACATATTGCAATTTCAATAGGTTTAATTTCACCCAAGTCGGCAGAACAACAGAATGAATGTCTCTTCCTGGATGGTAATTGGTAATGATGTTGGTCTTTCCAAAACACATTAATTATACTCATTGTATGACATGCGCGTCATCCAGCTACGCATAAAGAAGCAAATGTCGATTAATTTGTACCGCAACTCGTGCCACAGCGACGCTGCTTCAACTTCAGGTGTTGGTTTTTGCAATCAGGAAGATCACTAGCTTCTGGTATGATAAAAAAATGAGCGCTTATGCTTGAACAAAGTAAGGCACTTTTTCTAATATTTTTTGTGACCGTTATATTTTTTTGTTAGTGGAATTTGTTTTGTCCTCGCGCAACCACCGGTCAGAACGTGAAATTAATTCGCACGATTTCGCGAACATTTCCCACATTAGCTGGCATTACTGGTCCAAAAGCGTTATGGAATCGTAGGCGTGCGTTTGAGGAATGCTAACAAATATTTCACACTTTCGATTTTTAATTGTCCGGTGGAAATTTATACCGTCCTGAATGCCAACCGTCCACGCACAACGTGCTAGTAAAATGGACACGAATAATAACTAAGTACATGCAATGTCTATCGAATTTTGGAAATTTTCTTGTTGTTGGTAAGTGCCATAGAGACATCGCCGACCCCTGGCCAGTGTCCAATTTGCCAAAAAAAGGTGAGCGGGTCGCCTTATAAGCATTAGGTGGGAGGGGGGATCGGACAACTGAAGTGAGAGCCTGAGAGGGTTGAGGGCCCCCGCAACCACCCCCCCCCAGCAAATCGGACACTGCCCATGGTGACCCTATGAATAAAAGCTCTGACTGTATCCCGCAGCTGTAGAACATTTTAATCTTGAACTCTTCTTGGCACCAACCATCCATTTAATACACAGTCTTCCTCTTTTTCTACTTCCCTCCACTCTTCCGAGCATAACATCCTTTTTCAATGTAGTCTCAGCCCGAATGACGTGGCTAATGTAGGACAGCCTATTGATGCATTAAAGACAACATAGTAACGCATTAAACAACATTATAGGGTAAAGACATCATGGTAAGTTTCCTCACGTCATGTGACGTTATTTTTCAAAACCTAAACCTCCACTGCACTGCAGCACTATAAATAATGCCTATTTCTTAATTAAAAAAATTCAAATCTTACAATTCATAATCTCGACGAACCAGTGACGAAACTGTCCTGATGTCAGTGACATTGGTACATGTTTTCATTGATGTCACTCTTAAATATTTACACATTTTAACTATCAAGTGTTTGCCTAATCAAGCCACGTGCACGCCATTAACCAGCTCCACGCCGAATTTGCATTTCAAAGGACAATACTAGTAATGCATCCACCATTTTCTCTCCATTTCAAAAACATAACCATAAACGATAGCGAATAATGCTGTCTGTTTCCTCCGCCAGTAGTCCTAAGGGTGAAAGAGTCAAAAGAAAGGGGGAAACATCTGAAAGTTGTTAACCAAAAGACCTCCGGCAAATCGGTCAATGCATTAGCATAGCTAAAATAAAAATAATAAAAAGTTTGAATATGCATTTGCATGTAGTTTTCTACCCATCTACGGAGAGGCACGTCACACGCTCTAAGGCGAATTTTTGTTTTATTGTCTAGAAGAGGTCACCTTAATTGCAATAACCAACCAGGAACGAATGTAAAAGTAACTCGCAGGACGTAAAAAAAAACAAATGTGAGTGACAAATAAAACTCTCGACTTAGGCAACCGCTAGTATAATTTTTGAAAAGTCGAAAAATAAATTTATTTTCCTTGTAACAAATTAATTTTCAGCTGATTTTGGTAAAAATGTTTTTTTTTATTTAGATCATGTCCATGGTAAGCTATATACACAAAATATTTTTTAAACTAGTCTACACTCTACATATTAAATTAGACATTATTTCAAAAACACTTTTAATACTTTTTTAACTAAAGGAACCTATTAAAACATTGTAAATAAACTTGCAAATAATTCACCACATTTAATTGTCACACCACCTATAACATTATGCACTGACTCAGGTGTATACAGATATATTCAAGTAATAAATAAATAAGTTAGTTGCAGTAAATCAAATATTGAATTTTGAAACCGATATACAATTTGAACCCGCAAGTCGCCTTTTTAGGTGGGCGGCGGGCCTGTTTTACATCGATTGTAATTGTGGGTTAATGCATCATTGAACTCTTTCAGCGATTGTCCTGTTTTTTTGGTATTTGGCAACTTGACACCCCTCGCGAGGAAATTTGAAACCTGCTCAAAACTAACTTGATCACTGGCTAAAACGGCGCTTCATTGTTGTCATTGTTTGTGGAATTACGTAAACATCGGACCAAACATTTATGTTTGATATTCGTAGTTTTTCGTACGGTCGTTTGAAACATATACAGATTGGCCAGACATTTTATTATCAGATATTTCATTGCAGCTCCAATTTTTTTGTGTACCACAGCGGATGTTGTTGCAAAAAGATAAAGGTTACACGAAATTATTTGTCCGAACCACGACCGTTTCCAGCTAACATATACAGTATTGTCGAGGAACAAAGAAAGATACTTGCGTAACTCTTGCTGTGATTTGAACTACATCGGCGAGCATAAGATACCACGCCACAACTGACGCGCTTGTTTTTTTTTCTCCTTTTGTCTCCTGATTTTGTCCCGCTGTAA
The DNA here is from genome assembly GCA_033995665.1 of Melogona broelemanni. Classification (NCBI taxonomy): domain Eukaryota; kingdom Metazoa; phylum Arthropoda; class Diplopoda; order Chordeumatida; family Chordeumatidae; genus Melogona; species Melogona broelemanni. Next base: position 13,454 of record JAUJYS010002447.1, read on the forward strand.
TGGAACGTGCCAATTGCGATGACGTCACTGTAGCGTTTTTTCCGAGCACGGGAAAGTTTACGCTTGACTTCAGCTTCCCCTGTTTTGTGGGACTATTGACATAATGGTATTTATTCTAGTTCCGATGTAATAAAAAAAAATTGAATAGTGAGAAACGTTGTGACAGGCCATTTAAATATCTGATTATTACTGGCTGTGACAACATTGTTTCTGAAATTGCGCTTTACTGGAATGATATTGTACCTTTTATTCACTGAAACATGGACAGTAATTTATAAAGATGTTTAGTGTGTTAGGATAGACACTTTGTTGTTTAGCCATTCATTAGAATCGATAAAAAATTTCATTACATTACCGTACAATTTCCAGACATCCAGAAAAAACTTTCAAAAATTAAATTTACTAATGAAATAAAAATTAATTAAATTAAAAAACACAAAGTAAAATAAAGTTAAACAGATTTTTCTATCAGACTATCATAAGATCCTTACTAACGATCATTCACCATAAATGAAAATTTATTTGCCACCTTTTCCATCTGTCATGCAGTTACAGCTTTTTCTTTATCGAATTTCAAGATCGAATTTCAAGATCTCACTGATTAGTATATCTATCAGAAGTACAAGCACGTAATTCCTTTCAAGAACGTCAACAAATTGTATCTGACATCAAAAAAATTTAATTTTCATTTTTAATGTTTCGGTATGTTTTGTTGAATGAACAGACGTGTCTAAAAATTATGTTGAAACATGCATCTTGTGGTGAGCAAAAAAAAAATGTTGGGTGGAGTTGATCTGATAAAAATAACACCTTGCTGCATTACCATACCCCACATACACACTCATAATTCTTTGTTCATTTTTTTTATACCGGCATATCGAGGGCCGCAACTGGTTATATGATTTATGGCAGGATTTTACGTTAAACCGGCACCAATTGTAGAGAAGCAAAACTGATAACCAGAAGGCGAAAGTGTTATTTATTGCGGGTCACTGACACGCGTTTTGAGACCAAATTGATATATTCGAACCTAAAGCGTGACTTTCTATAATCCTATTTGTAATAATTTCACTCGCTATCGGTTTCCTCAAGCCATCAAATGATTAAAACATCATTGTAATTATTTTTAAATGATGACACTAAATGAACTTTTGTGGGAATTACAGGGCATATGCCGATTTACGGACAAAGATGAAAATCTTGAGAAAATTTCTGTTAGATGCTGTAAAAGTGTTCCACAGTTGACATACTAATTGTATTAACGGTACACACAATTGTACCCTTAGAAAATGTATACAAAAAATGAATCCCCGCTCCAGTTCCTTGGAAAAAGGA
>JAUJYS010002448.1:0-14788 GCA_033995665.1 Melogona broelemanni
ACCCCCCCACCCGACACCGTATTTTCAGGTCGCTCATGTCTTGAACGTGTAACTTAGCCAAAAAATTTCAGGGGGCACGATCGGGAATCCCCCGATTTCCCGACCGGCCCAGTCCGCCCCTGTGTAGGCCTATCTCTCCAGAAAAAGAAGGGTTTACCAGTGGGCCGACAAACAAAGACGGGGACGCGTTCGCCATTGTTTACTCGACTTTGCCAACTGTTCCGTAATTTAACCAACGCGCGCGCATATGTTGTCGCTTCTTTTTGCCTTTTGCGTTGATGGCGCGTGAAATGACTATGTTGTTCGTTGGGTGATGGTGGTGGTGGTGGGGTAGGGGGGGGAGAGATGATGACGTCACCGCATCCACGCTAATTAGGAGAAGATGGCCGTGTTAGGGGAAGGTGGTGGGCGGCAACCTTGCGAGAGTGAGGGCCTCTACGGTAAGTTTTTCACGCGTAATTCTGATTGTCTGGACCATATAGATTTTTGATCATAGATAATTTTAAATGCAAATCGCGAAAAATAATTTTTCTAATTTCCGGCCCAACACGGCATAATTTAATCATGTTTCAATTCGGATAAAAATAAGAAGATCCGGATCGTGGATGGGTGCGTTGCCACTAAACGAACCAAAAATAACAAGTCGTAAACTCCCCAAAATGGCTCTCCAACCTCAATCCGGCTCAGCTTAAATTAGCCTCTGTACCTCTAGCCTCTGTACCTGACGGATTAAACGTGTCTTACAATCAGACTTTAAATCACTGGTTTTATTTACGTTTAATCAGTTTTCCTCAATTATTTGTGCGGCCTCCGTGGTTCAGTGGCTATGCTCATAGACTACTAAGCGGGTGGTCCCGGGTTCGATTCCCGGCGCAGGCTTTCGTTTATTCGATTCTGTGGTACTGGAATGTGCCCCTCATATATCGCCGCAGCGACGCGAGGGGTACAATAACCTCCTGTAGTGTTATTCACTTCAGTGATCCGGAATAAAAAAAAAAGTAGCGCGAGAGAGGACACACATCAATTTGCGTTTGGTTGTATTTGTTAAAAAAAAATAGCCGATTATCGATCGAGCACTTGAATACATGAATCCAGCACTTCGTCGGTGAGCGCCTCTCTTTGAGCTTTAGTGTACAGTGTGTGGTGTTCCAAACAAATACAGCTGCTACAATGCAGATGCACATCAGTAACGGAGCTGATACGTGAATGAACGGTTTTGTAAGCTATCATCTGTGTACAGTAGACAATCGCCTGCACCTGTGCAGTACTGTACATTCACATTACAATTTTAGCCTTATTTCTGCAGTTCATTTTCCGTGTTTATGCACGAATTGCAGCCTGGTGCAACATTGAAATTTTAATTGAATTTTAGAGTGAAATTCCAATACCATTTCAACTAGATTATCTTCGCCCTTCTGTTTGGGCTTTTCTTGCGATTTAATATGCTGCGATATTTCCCCCCCCCCCTCAAAAGCTACTTTTCTGAGTTATCAACCAGAAAATCCGAGTGCATCAGATTAACCGAGTTTCGCCCCAAGTCGCGCTCTTATCAGTTCATCGGGTTAACTGCCGTTCCGATACATTGCCGCCAGTCATGTAACATGTAGACTTAACTGCAGTTATCCTATTATCGGTCTCCGCCCTTCTCTCCCCGCGCCAATGACATGCGGGATCCCCGCCGCCGATCCCAGGGATTTTCGTGAAGCGCGGCGGCGGCTATTTTTACTCCCGGCCTGTCGATTGGGGTGCAAGGGCGAAGCGACTTCGAGCCGGAGTTTGGAGAAGATGACGAAAAAAAAAATATATATATACCAAGGTGCATCGTACGTGCCCCGGCGCGCTAGGTAACTCGAAACCGAACATCGGTTCCTCGGCTGCGTTTCTCTCTCCATTATGCGTGCCGATACCCGTTCCCTGTTTTTTTTTCTTCCTTCGTTCTTTTTTTATTTTAAATAACCCCTGAGTTGGGTCGGTGTGGCTGCTATTTCTGGCGTAACGATGCCACGGCCGATTGTATATAGTCCCGGCTCTCCCCAATGCCTGTGAAGACCATGTTGGTACATGTGCGATCTTTCAATGTTGCTTCTTCCCCCCCCCCCGTCACCACCACACGCAATGTGAATGCTTGCTGTGGGTAATACAGCTTTTACCTGATGTAGACTTACAAGCTTGTGATTCGTTATGGAAGAATAGGGTAACGCGTACGTTAGGTGTGCAGTTTGTTATGTTTTGTAAATCCGAGAATGCGTTAAATGATATCCAACCTGTTTCAATGCGGGATCACATGTTTTCGGGATGAATTATAAAGGTCAATGTTTGAAATCGCGAATTAAATTACTAAAACTCTCCATCTGTCTGACTTTATTTGACCGATTTATAATTTATGTTATTCAGTCAGTTGATTTTCAATTAAATTACTAAATTTTAATGCAAAATTGCGTAGTGTAATTTGAGATGATGTCCATTTGATGTGCAGGGTTTCGTGGCTAAGAAAGGTATATAAACGGTTAAATTAAAAGAAAAATGATTTATAATAGTTTTTGACAAAAATATTTTTAATTGCAGATTAAATTATAGGTAATAAAACGTGTTCTTTAACTCTACCGGGCATTAAATAAACGCAGTTAAAAACACATTACAAATGACATTTTTTCTGGCTACTTCAACAGGATTTAGGAAATGCGTCGGTTAAAAAGTAACCTTCATCGAGCGCCAAAGGTGCACATGAAAACGTCACCTGAAACGTCCGTCCAAACTAGTTTTTTTATCCACTTCAGCCCGACCATTTATTGTTAACGATTTGTTTTGGACTCGGACAAGCTGAGCTCACCATGTAATAAGCCTGGTGCGAGGGGCGGTGGTTTAATATATTGAGTGTGGCTAGGGTTGCTGGGGAGAGTTGAAGGTTGCTCAGACTCGCCTGCTCCTTCCCTTCGTGTTGTTGCGCCTGTCAAGAACTTCGAGACTCCCGCCGTTTTACTTGACAGGTTCGGGCCCGAGATAATTAATAAACTCTTTTATCGATAACCTTGAATTCAGTCACGTTTTATTTTTATTTCTGTTCGTGCGGGGCTCATGCACAAAAGCTGACATGAACGTCTGACGTTTGGTGAATGTCATGTATTGTGCTAATAATGTTAAGAAAGCATTGGCGGTATTGGTGAACATGTTTCCCGGTGGTATTGTATATAGCAGACTCACTATCGTCAATATAAAATTAAGATGTCTCTATCCCACTTTACTGACAATGCTTTTTCATCGGTTTTATCTCAATCGGGCGATACCTTTCAAACCTGTAGGTGCATCAATAGAAAACTGTTGTTAAATTAGCGGGTGTAATCTTAATTGCTCGATAATATTACATCGCCATTAAAAATAAAAAAACCATTTCACGATTTCATAATTTTGATGCCCATCGAACTCATTGAACTCTGATATTGTAATTTCATTTTTAATTAATAAATCGTAATTTTGCTTATCGAAACCAAATTTAGCAAAAAATAATGATTGTTTAAAAAATAAAATAAATAAAATATTGGTTTGAAAAAAGTAGTTTAAAAATAAAAGCTGATTGTAAATAACTATTATTCTATGAACGCCAAATGTTGACGATGTTTTGTCAGAAGTCTGCCCAACCTTGATCGACTTTGTCATTCATTATTTTAATTTCCGCTCACCAAAATTGTTGCTGTTGTCGTGCGAACATTATGCAATGATCCATTTAATTTCAAGTTAGCGCGAAGATGCAGCGAAAAGATAACGCTCTCGTTGCTTGTCATATATTTTATGCACGTGTGCCGCCACCAAATCCCAACTGGGGACAATGGAAGTGCATTGTTTTAGGTTTAGGCTTTGTTTCACTAGATCGTTTCCCTGATTCGAGATGAGCGTACAAAAATTGAGCCGCGCGGCAGTTGAGCAGCGGCAACAGCTCGCCTTCGGCAGTAGGATAAATTTAATTATTACGTTTCTTGATGTTGCAATTTTTTTTTTAAACCGCCGTCTTTCCGCGAAATGAGATTTGGCGGTGGCGCGGCGCCTCTCCCAAGTGCTGATAATGCATATTGTTGGCGCTAAAACGATCCCCCTTCACCCCCACTGTCTATTCTGTACACCCACGCGTTTATATCACCCCCTCTTTCATTTTACCATTTTTCGTGTCTTTCACTGCATCAACTCACCGGCACCCATTTGCAAGGGATTTAATTTTTCGCTTTTAAAAAACTAATATATTTTTTGTGCGTTTCTAATTTCCTAGAAAACGTCGATTAGAAATTCTTGTGACCCTGTACCTTAATAAACTTGCTTGCTGTCCATGTACAGGTATATCATTAAATGATCATGTGGTTTAATAATATGATGATCATTTGAAAGGTTATTCAACTCATACAATCTGTGTAACCTATTGGAATTTAATATTTTCGCATGTATAAAATTGGTATAATTTTATTTTCTTAACGCCGCCTCTTGACTATCAGATGCATAAATGATAAAAGGTGGACAGTGTATTCTGAAGTGAATTAAAAAAGGAAGGCATTTTAAGGTTGATGGAGGACATTTTGCTTGACATTTGAAGCTATAATACCATATGGCAACGCTACTATTGTGGTCATAGGTCAATAAATTTTGATTCAGAATCAGAATCAGATTGAAAACAGAATTATTATTACTGTCTTAGCTTGTTAGGTCGGCTGCCATTTTTCTTTTTTGACCAAAAAATCCGGGTAGGCTTTGTATCCTAGTTTGCCTGACGGCATCCTAATCAGTCCGACGCGGCACCGCGCGTTGATTCCTTCGCAACAAGGCTGCACTTTTTTATATATATAAAAAATAAATCAATGATAATGCAGCGGCGGCAGATGTTGTTTAAATTGGCAAGTTTTTTTTTTCTCTCTATTTTTCCCTCCAAACACCGGAGCACGTTCGTTCGCATCGCCCAGTTGTGTTGTGTTCGTGGCTGCGTCTGTCTCTCTATATCTCTAACGATGTGGCAAATATTTATTCTGCCATATTGCGTGTAGTTGGAGGCGATTTATGATGTTATCCGTCATCGGGCTAGTTGTTAAAACCGGCGCGTTTTTCTCGCTTCTTCTATTCCAGCGAGTCAAGTCGAAACCTAGTGGCTTGCGCGTCTGAATCGGGGTGGGCCAGATTTTTGCCGAAATTGGGGGAGGGGTAATTTTGACATAAAAAGTAGGGTTTTTTTTTCTTGCGGGAAAAGGAAGGAAGTAAATCTGAAATGACTTTCGTGAACTGGAATATGTGCCAGGGTTGGGGAAGGGGGGGACGAAGGTGTGAGATTATTAAGAATGTTTTTAAAAAAGAAAAAGAGGTTGTGTGGATCCGCGATTAACGATTTGAAGAACCAGAAATATTTTAGTTTCTGGAAAATTAGATTGTATTTTGTTTTGTTTGTGGAATATGAGATAATTTTGTTTAACGTGGAGTTTTGTTTATTCGATTATAGGATGCCGGTAAAAATGATTAGTTTTTCATTCATCATCATAATTTTAGTCATCATCATAAAAAAGGAATAGTAGACAAAATGTAAAAAAGCATATTTAATATGTAAAAAACCAATCCGCTGTGGCCGAGAGGTAGCGTGCTCGCTCCACAACCAGCGGATCTGGGTTCAATTCCCAGCGCAGCCGATTGTTGATGATTGGCTTGTGGTACTGCGCGGAGGAAGGCAATGACAAACCACCTCTGTATCCTGCCAAGAAAACTCAGGGGGCTTCTGCTCCCTGAAGTCACCAGGTGTCGGGGGATCGAGGGTCGGGGTCCGGAGACGACACTAAGGACTTTACAACAACAAAAAATAAAAAAATGGAAATTTCAACTGAAAAATTCTAAAAAATTAAAGCTTGTCAAATTAAAATAATAATAAGCAATAGAATTAATTAAAAGGATGTTTGTTTTAACCACTGACAATTGGGCGCGAATGCCATGTTCCTCCCACATTACACACCAAATAGGCGTTAACATGTGATTACCAAGCAAGTGCAATGGGGAAATGAGGCGCCTTGAGTGAGAGAGGGTGGAGAAAAAAAAACTATTACCTGTCTTGCCTGCACGCCTCTCCCAAGTCACGCGAATGTTGGGATGAAGCTGTCAAAGAAGCTGAAACATGCATTAGTTATTTCTAGTTTTTTAAAACAAAAAAGTCGAAAGCACATACACACGCACTGCACTGCACGCCCATGTACGAGCATCGATTTTTTTCTAACCCTCTTTTTTTTTCTCTTTTTTTTTTGTTGGTGTTGTTGCTGATGCCATTCCCCCATTCCCATGGATTCCCACTTGACGTACGCACACGCGGCAATTCGTTATTTTTCTTTCGTTTTGTGTTTGTTCTGACTGTTTTTTTTTAGGTTGCGTGCGCTCGTCTAAATAAGGCGACGCCCTGCGCATTTGTAATTAGTCGTTGTTGGTCGCAATTTGCCACCATTGTTTTTGAAGGAAAACCTGTACACGTTTGGGTCACCATTGTTTGAAAACCCATAAAAAATTAAACCAAAAAACGTTCGAAGGTTTCAAAAAAAAAAAAAAAAAATGGAATTGAAAAGGTTGTTCCAATGGAAGAACAATCCAGAATTTTTAAAACAAGAAACCATAAATTAAAGACGTAGTACAGCTTTGGTCTTGGCGGTAATTAACAAATGATAAGAATGCTTATTGTTATTTGTAAAATGATAAGATCTTCACAAAAGAAGAAAAAAATTTATACTGTATATGAGGTAGTTTAAAAAATAAAAAACACAGAATGAATTCAAAAAACGCTTTTGGTCTTTGCGTTAACGAATAGAATGTCGACCTTTTCCTTTGTTATTCATGAAACGAAAATTACCTAATAGGTTCCAATTCTGCTTTATCCTGCGTCTGTAAGGATGATCTTTATTAAATATTTTGTGCATTTTATTTTTTTTTCCCCAATCTTACTCTGAACATTATTCTTAATATTGTAATAGTGCCATAGATTCAAACCCTAAAAGCAAGTGTCATTCGCAGGAAATGCACCAAATGTATCATTATTTATCTGCGAATACCACCAAAGCAATCCATTACCAGCTTAGCGACGGATAAATTTTAGCACACATGATTAATTGAGGCTGAACCTTGACTCTTGTGTCTGTGAATGTATGTATAACAATCTGCAAATGCACCAGTTTGCCCTTTAGAAAAACGTGCCACAAAAATTATTCTTTCCGCACAACTTGCGTTTGAGATCAGCAACTGAGACTATGAATCCGCTGCATATGGCAATTCTTATGTTGGCGAGATCGTGCAAATTTGGTTACAGACTAGTCGTACGTGGTCGGTGTTTTCCTTCGCATTTGTGCGTAATTGTATAATGCACGCAATTACAGTGTCGTGTTTTTGTTTCGAATTCGAATTACGAAACGTCGTCCACGTAGCCTGCGGAGTTCGGGTTGTTGTTGACGGTTAGCTAGCCAACTCGACGCGATGATGTGGCGTGACTGGCTGACAGTTTCGGCATCGGAGTTTCAGCATCGGAGTTTCAGCTTTTTTTTTCTCTGTTACCACGGATATTTTGCGGCCGCGTTTGTACCCTGCCGACGTCGCTGAGGAGGACGGTGATGGCGTGACAATTGCGAGAAACTGTCGCCGGGGCCACGTTTCGTCTCTCAACACGTTTCGACGGTCGAGATAGTATTATTCCTCGCTGGTGGTGGACCGACCAATGAAATGTAAGATTTGGTTCTCTTTCGAAGAGTTATGCATTCTTGCCAATGTATTTGTCTCAAAGCCCTGCCAGGAGGGGGGAGGAGGATCAGTTGGAAATTTAACCCGCGTCATATGCATAGAAGGCCAGCAATTCGTGCTTCTGTCGTGTAATTTCGTGCAGTATTGGAGAAAATGTACTCTTAGATATCGTTTTTGTATTATTTTATTCACTGGTATTTTTATTCAGAAGATGAAAGCATCTTCTTGTAAGTGATTTGACTTCAAACATTGTGACGGATCATCATTGAAGGTCGACATTCGACAGTTGTTGAATGATTTAAAAATATCTGACGATGAGATTTGGCATCAAACATTCTCGATGATCTTACCTGCGACAGTTCATATTAACTCGACATGCTACTGGGCCCCACTAGATTTTATGTTCACGAGCCGCCGCCCATTAACTACCTGACTCTTGACTGGGGAGCCGAGGGTTTTTGCCTGAGGGAATTAAGGGCAGGGGAGTAATCTGTGTGTCGAGTTTACGTCTCGCGGAAACTAATCTGGCCGCAGGCCTGGATTTATTTCTCCATGCGACTATATAACAGTTGTTTATTTCAATGCAGCTGCCCAATAGCCCAATTGTTCTGACCTCGCGTGACATCAATATTTTTTTATTGATGGGGTCGTGAGAAACGGGATACAAACAGAACAACCGCAAACGATACACATGTGATGTGCGAATTAAAATTTAAAAAAACCTAGGCGTTCCTAAGTTCCTTAAAAAATGAACGGAACACAAAAGTTCCTTTCCTAGGAACTGTTTCTTTTTTTTGTAACTGGTTCCTTTACGGAAAAGGAAGGAAACTTTTTAGCTCCGTTCCTACCCAACACTGGTGAGTGTCTGCCGACGGTTCGTCACGAATTGCCCCCGTCGCTCTTAATCCAAATAGGCCGCGTGTCACGAGAAATCCCGCGGAGACGTCGCTGATCCCCCCGCTAGTTTTGTCCCGCCTTGTTTACCGCCCGCCCCCTCCCTCCCCGTATCATCCTCTCCACCCGGTATCGTCTTTCTGCAACCCCTCCCCCTACCGACTCCCCGCCGCCTTCATCTCCCATTCACACTTACGCTCTCTCATTTGAATTCGAAATTTCACTCTCGTTTTTTTTTCTTTCTTCGTCTTCTCTCCTCTTCTTCCCCTGGCGGTGTTGTGCCGTCTCGCCCGCCTCTGCACTTCCGGGAGAGCGCAGTGCAACTTCAAAAGACGTTTTCCGCCATTAAATCACTTTTTAAGCGCACTTTCATGTGGTTGGTTGTACGGCCGTTGCGCGACAGCTATTGTGTTGGCCCTGTTATCGTGACTGGGGGCCCCTCGACACTCTGCAGTCCGCATGCGTTATGGCAGTCGCAAACACGAACACCGAATGGCGCAAATTGCAGCAGCTATATAGACAATTAAGTTTCAGTTCCTTGAAGCACTATTGCAGTCCTTATTTCCTGAAAGGGTTATTCCGCCATTTACTTTTTTGTGCTCTTTTTCTAAAATTTAATCGAAATATTCCATCCGGCTAGCAATTGTTTCTTTAATGTTAGGAAGGCTTCGCCATACAATGAAATAGTGTATAATTTTAAGAATCGTGAGTTTGGATGAAGATCAAAGGCTTCTTGACGATGAATTCCAAAGTCGGCATAATTACCTCGTCAAAAGTAACTCCATCAAGTAAGCGTATCCCTTCGTCATCGTGTGTGTCGAAGCTACTACACCCAGATCAGAATGATCTTTTGAGACGAAGGAGTTGAGCTTAGGAAAAATATCCCACTTCGACTTGTTGTAATGCAAAATGTTATGCTCATTCGGTAGGTCGGCCCCCGTGGCTCAGTGGCTATGGTCCCAGTCTACTAAGCGGGTGGTCCCGGGTTCGATTCCCGGCGCAGGCTTTCGTTTATTCGATACTGAGGTACTGGAATGTGCCCCTCACACATTGCCACAGCGACACGAGGGCTACAATAACCTTCTGTAATGCTATTCACTACAGTGACCCGGAATAAAATAAAATAAAAATCGCCCGCTTGGTTCATTGTGAAAATCAGTTGCTATAGTTGATTTTATTTCTCTTGATAATGCAGCGTGCCATTGTGGTGACACCTGACGGTAAATTTAGATGCTGTGATGATAACGAGATCTTGAATCGAGCCTGTTGGTCCAATTGGCGCCCCGGTCTCCGTTGTTGCTACCGCGCCTTTGGTGCCGTCTTTCGGTGTGCTGTTTGGCGCCCCGTGTGGTCGCCTGCATTTTCTCCCCATATAATATGCTAATCTGTGTGTCCAATTTCCGATCGTGCGACGCATGCAGGCGAGAAGAACCGAGAGGGAGAGTGAGCAAAATGCGCGCGCGTTCGCCGACAGTAATCTAAAATCCATTCGTGAAATTACAAATTTGCAAACGGATTTTAGATTACTGTTTTATTATTGTGTCGCTGGCAATGGTGAAGTTCGCGCGCACGCTCGTTGGGTTTCGATGGAAATTTCGCGACTCGTTAAGCAATTTGCTCCGGCTACTTGATTTTCTGTTTATATATCCTCTTGGGATCCGAGAACCCTGATTGTGAATTCGACTTGGTAGTTCAATAATAGTGCGTCGTAGAGATCAAAAGCGTTAGCTACTGTAGTTTTTCTTGTCATTTGGGTGTAATTTGCTGTTAAATTGTGTTACATTTTGAGAAAGTTTGAGTAATTGACTTGATGAAGTCATCCATTTTTTATTTTGATTTTTTTTAATCCATTTTAAATTTTCTATTTATTTATTTATTTATTTATTTTAAAGTTTTGTATAAACAATTTCAATTTTCTTGCTGCCCCTCGATGGCAGGAAACCATACAAGCGCCGAAGCAATGCGGCGAAGCCCACTGAGGTTTCGCAGCTGGATTGGGTTCGCTGTTTGTTCCGTTTCCTTTCGGCAACATCATGCAGATTTTGGGCAAAATTGCGATGAATAATTGCGATATCATGTTCTTTGCACATGATAGCTATTAGATTTTCAAATGTCTACGTTTCGATGCGTTTGAACTTTTCGGCAAGGCTGTTGACATGGTTACATACTAGCTCTCTAGATGGCGCTCAAAGTGCGGAACACCACCAGTGGGTGTGATGCTGGTTCTTGTTAAATATTGAAAATTAAACATCTTGAGTCGTCCATTCAGAGAATCGCTTTCCTCGCAATAAAACGCGTTCGTCGCCTTCTTTAGAGTAATCGCCATTTTATCAAGTCACAATATATCAGTCGCTCTTTTTTTTTGTGTACCCCGCTTGTTGCCATGCTGCTTTTGCTCTGCTCGACGAGCCACCAAACTTCATTTGGTTTGCAAATCGTGACTACCGAGCAAGAATATAATGTGTACGTGTGTGTGTGTTCGTTCATGCCGCTGAATGATCACGAGAGGAATTACGAGTGCCAAAATGAGGCCTCGCAGCGGGTGGCAGATGAGGCAAAAAAGGGGTAGATAAATCGCTGCTTGCGCACATCACTCTTGGTGCATGTACGAGTATTTATTCGTGGACGCGTCGTCCTGGACATGAGGGCTCGGGGAATGGTGGCTGGTTTGTTCGCGTCGGGGCCCTCACCGGATTGCAAGGCGTGACGGGCCCTCATGTATCAACTATAATTCCGCAAAATTTGTGAAATAAATTTTTTAGTTTAATTTTTGGGTTTTATTCTCATGACCACGTGGGTTCCATTGAAGATGTACAGTTCTCTTATTTTATTTCATTTTGAAAAAAATTAAATTTTCTTTTCTTTTGGCAATTTGTCGAGAGTGTTACACGTCATTGAAAATGCCAAAATATGTGATGTGGTACTGTCAAATATTATTGTTGATTATACGATTTTTTTTCCGTTTCACATAAATCAAGCAACACTTTGAAACTTCAAGATTTTGAGGTAAAATCGAAATTTTTATCGAAAAATTGAGTATGTCTATCGGGAATTGAAAGTCATGTCTCGAAAATAGCAGGCGAACACGCTAACCACAAAACCACCGGCATTTCCTTCAGTATAGTGGACGATAGTATAACACTCAATTGACCTATCAGGGCCGGTTATTTCGGCGCTGTTCCGCAATACGTTCCACATTCCACATCGTTTTAACAGTTATCCGATCATCGATCAGCTAACTGATTCTCTGGAACGCCACCAGAGGGCACCGCTGTCTGACGATCGACGATCAACGATAAATCAATTGGTCTATGTTTATGCAACTTGCAGAAATTGTGTGTAAGTTGAATGCAAGTCTTTGTGGTGAGGGGGGGGGGCGTTTAGCGCAAGCTAGTCTATATTTAGCTTGATCGAGTCGGTTAATTCTACACAACAACGAGGCGGAATAAATTCTCAATTCCTCCAACTCGAACCGATTCTGAATACAAACGATTGGAACGGTAGAGGGGGAATCCACCACGATTATTTTGCGATTTCAAAGTTCTTCGATGTGTGGGTGCGTTGAATTTATCATTCTCGTCACCACGCTCTTCCAACACCAGTTAGTTAGCCAGCAGCACCATACGCACCTAAAAGTCGAACACATTTGAAATTGGACGCGCCTAGAAGGCAAGCGTACAAGATTTTCTTGTTCCCGGTCGAACCGATAACTTATGGTGGCGCGTGTACATGAGATACGCATGCCTGCCGGCCGATTCGTAACGCCGCCCCCGAAAAATGGGTGTTGTCGTCCGTTTGTTTCTCTGCCACATGGTTTATCGTTTTATTTTTTTTTTTTTGGCGTAGAACTACGTCTTTATTTTTAATTCAGAGTATTCTGGTCAAATTTGAATTGCTATCCCGTCCCAATTTAACACATAACAAAATACTGCTGCTGGCGGGATTCGAACCTGTGATCAATGGTTAAATTAACTACAACGTCGATACCTCCACTTGGCCATATTCACTCAGTTGTTGATTGAGCATTTATCTCTCCTATGCATTCTAGTACTGCGACTGTCTCTCCGCATAAATGAAAAAGTTTAAGTGTCGCCATCTGCTGCCCCGAAGTAACTGGAACAGTGATGCTACAGAGATGCTCCAGATTTTAAGATGCTTTCATGATGCCTTCGATAATCCTGCTTTCGGGGTCTCATTTATTCAAATTTCGATGTACTTTTAAAAAGCAATTTATCTGTTTCGCACTGCCACATGTAATTCTACGTCATGTGTGCAGGCACAGTTCGACTGTCCCACTGCGCACGCTTTTTTTTTTTTTTTTTTTTTTGCTGCTTCGCGCCTAGTCTTCTATCCAGTTTCCCGATTCGGGGCTACGTCAATACGGGGGTGTGCTTGCGTGTGTGTGGCCTTCGTCTGATTTTCTGCTCAACCGCTTCGACGGGCATGAAATGGCGAAATCGCGGCAATTATTAAGAGTGAAACTCGGCGGCGGTGGTGCTCTTGCGAAACCGTGACCTCTAAAATTTATATGGAAAGAAAATCGTTTTGCTTGGAATATATATTTATGCTTCTCTGTAACAGTGTTTCTCAAACTGATGGCGGCAAAAATATTCGCACACACACCCCCGCTGTAAAGGAAGGCGTAGTAGTTGAACTTCGAAAAGTTGTCGCCCGTACTGTGCGACTGTACTATATTGTATGAGTACAGAATATTTTGCAAGGATATTCACTTGAGTGATTGCAAGAAAAAGAAACTGTATTCGATGCATTAATTTAATTTTTTTAAGACTTTAAAAACTCATTCCACATTGAATGGGCGACAAGTTTTCAACGTAAATTAAAACACCTGAAAAACTGACGCACAATTTTCAGAATATAGTGGTTGGTTGATCTGCTACATTTTTATCATGAATATTTAACTACGCTTAAAATGGGTGCGTCATTGAAATGATGCGTCAAAACTAATAAGCTAATTTGCTTATTTGAGCCTCATGAGCCTGACTCATAGCCAGACTCCGATCATTTCGTTAACGACGTTCAAATCCACCTTAACTGTAAACCGTGATGCGATCTTTTCCAAAAAAACTTCGCTTGACAAAATAATTCATACGAAATTGTGGTCTCAGAAATTTTATCCCACACGCACGAAAATTCTGATAATGTGCACTGCTTCGACTCAGGCGGCCTAGACGTCATTCATTGTTCAGATAGATTTCTGAGAGAACGTCTATCTAGGCCGGGCGTTCGCGCTAGAACAAACACTCATTCGCTCGCCGGGAACTTGTGAGTCGCCCGAGACAGGCAGCAGCCCCTTGAGTGACGGACAGCTTTATTTGTCCAGCCCGGTTTGTCTGCCGCGTCAGGTCTTGCGGCCCAGTCCCCCTTCATTATGCAGTCAGTCATTCGCTAATTTTCTCGCTCATCAAGCCGTCATCGTCTATGTACGCGATCGTGTATAGAGAACGTGTCGGCGGTGGTGATGGTTAGTTTTGCAGGTGTGTTTTCATTGCCTTTACAGATGTCAATAAATGTCGCCCGGTTCTCGGTCGGGGCGGAAATTCGATGTTAAATATACGGCGTGTATAATACGGAGTTCAGTTAATTGGCCGTTATGGGGGGGAGGGTGGCGAGATGTGGCCGTGACGCGCAATAACACGGGCGGTGTGGGAGTTGGGAGGTGGAGACGATGATGATAATGATAATAATAATGATGTTGTTTGTGATACGAATTGACTGGATGCACCTTCTGTCGTGTCTCGTCCTAGCGGTTCAGCACGTGTGACCAAATGAGTCGTCCACATTTCGCTGGCTCCAGCGAATCACGCTGAACAGCGAAATGTGGTTGACTCATGTTGTCACACGTGCTGAACAAGATCTTGCGTATGGTGACGATATCTGCGTCAATCGTTTAGCTAGGTGGTTAAGGTGTTCGCCTGCTGTGTCCTTGATCGCGGGTTCAAGTCCCGACCGAGACATCTGCAATTTTTCGGACGATATAAATTTGCACCTTCGGAATGGAAGTGAAGCCATACCTGTACGTGCCCGTGCCTGTGCCTGTTATCCGTGCCTGTACGTTGTCGGGTTCAGGTTAAAGCTGGGAGCGGTGGCGCGTTCCTGTAATCCCGCTGCTGGGAAGCGTACGAACCGATGGCATCCTACGAAGCCTACG
>JAUJYS010002449.1:0-14787 GCA_033995665.1 Melogona broelemanni
AGCTGGAATAGCCAGACTGCAGGATCCACCCCTAAGCTCTGGACTCCCTAATGGAAGCTCAGGGGTGACGCCAGTACGCCAGTACGCCAGTACTACCTGACATCGTACAGACACGGATATCCTTCTTACCACTTCCCATTCCAAAAGAAGTCGCACTCACGAATTTTTCTTGTCACGTTTTATGCCTAATCATAGTGCGAACAATAAAAAATGATGGTTCTTCTCTTTGCAGCAACAGTGGAGCGATGGCCGAGCTCCACGGAAATTCGAGCATATGGTTCTGCCCTTCGCCTTCGTCTTGGCGGCGTCCGGCCTGTGCCTGTCCACCTTCAGTCTGAGGCAGCTGGGACTCCTGTGTAACAACAAAGACCGCATCCAGAACCCCTGAACGACACCGTAGATCGTCGTCATCACAACCCTCCCCGGCACCGTCGTGTCCGTCCATGTGTGGCCGCGGGGAGGAACGACGGTGTCTTATCTCTCCTCTTTTTGGACGATGTCGGCGCCAGACGCACCAACAATCCGGCCTTCCTGAAAACTCCAGATTTCCTTAGGATTATGTATGTAACCCCGAGAGGCGCTCTCCTTTGCTGACAGTATGGTTTCTGTTTGCCTTTCTTCCTCTCTCTCTCTCGTTGTTTTTGTTTGTAAATTTTTCGACTCGAGTCTTCGTTTTCTGAAACATCATGTCCTTGATGACGAAGGCTTTCTATATGGTTGAGCTATCCCGCCAGCAACAACGGATTCTCTGTACGTTCCGATGGTTGACTCGCAAACTTGTTTGCGAGAGAGCTGTTTGGAACGAAGTTATGACGGGTGTTGTCTAATGTGCCATTGCATTAGGAACGTTTTTGGTTCCGATTTTAATATATAAATGGTTTCGAGTTCTTCGCGAACGTGTATGTCGCATCTACAAACTTCTAGTCATTCTCATAATGTTCGAATCTTTTTATCTGCAGTGTACGATAGGGTCATGTCGATTGATTCAAATTTATATGAAACCGCTCCCCACGATATCCGAAGGCTTAATCGTTCTGAAGAGGTTTTGAATTTTTGTGAGTTAGTGATGTGATGTATGCTTCGTGGTGGTGACTTGTATGTATAAGCCTTAGCGGTTGGTTTCGTTGTCAGATTGGAGATTTTGAAAGTGGGACGTGTGAGACTTGACGCTCGAAAATGGCATTTAAATTGTCTCTCTCTCGCTCCAGAATGCATTTACAACTTTTTCAACTCATTTCTTCGTAACTACTTTGAAAAATTACATTATATGACATTTTCATACACAATACTGCATAGGACTTTTGTTTCTTTAAAACCTTAAACTGCCTCTTGTCTTCTTGATTTTTTGAATGTGACCCACCGGGGGGGAATCTGCCTATATGTTCCCGATACAATTTTTGACGACTCAAGATTCATGTAGGTTGATTTATTTAATAAATATCGTTTTTAGATTAGTTCTTTATTTGAGCGGTTTCAAGTTGTATCGAGACGGGGGAGGAGTTTTTTGACGTCCGCGTTATGTTAGTATAAAACTTCGCCGTGTAGAATTGTGATCGGTTGTCGAGGACTGATTTTTCAGACATTGTCTTTTAAAAAGAGCTAGTGGAATGGACTGGTCATTTCTCTCGAAACAGCTCTCGCTTTGTAGTACTTAAATGTTATATTTTTGTTTTGTTGTGTGGCTGTAAATAAAAATGTAGCATTTTATAGAAAATATAGCTTTGATGAATTATTGATTGAATAATTAATGAGAAACATAACTGAACCAACAACCCACGAAAAATACCACTTATAAAATCGCGTACGAGTCTTGATAGTTGCCGTGTCTCTGTGTAAGCTCTGACGTTTGTTACAGAAACAAGTCTCTGTATACGCACGATTTGTCGAGCCTAATCAGTTTTATAACCGGCTGCGGAGGAGCGGTCCCGGGTTAGAGTGCTCGGCATTGGATCCTTGAGTACTGGTGGAAGCGTGTCCCTCATACATTGACTAAACATGAGGAGTAGATTGATCTCTCGTTGTATTCATTAGTGAGAGGAATTTGTATCATTAAAAGAAAATGAAAAATTACGTAAATTAAGAGCTTCGCACTTTTGAAACCGTTTTTCCCTGGTGAAAGTGGCTTACTCAGTTTTGGGCTACAATTAGTATCGTAACTTCAAAGTTTTATTGATGCTAGTCAACTAGATTACAATGCATGCAAATAATTTTGCAAATACAGCAACATCTGATTTTATTACGATTACATTTATTATGTTAACATATGTACATTTCATTGGTAGATAGGTTTAAAAATATTGGGTCAAATATATATGGCTTCTTCTAGGGTGTGTAAATAAGATAGAAGCATGTATGCATGCTCTGTGATTTCGTTCAGAAGCTCACGAAAACATACATGCGCGTATTCGGGTAAAAATGTATAAATACGGGGACTATTTAATACTCTTAAATTGGTCACGCTAGCTGATCACCCGTATTTTTAAAAGGTTTCTAAAATTTGAATAGTTTGGTCGTTAGGCACTTGCGGTCAAGAGAAATCGATAACCGAAAATATAAATCACTGTTTTACTGGCATACTAGTGGAATGACAATATTTAGGAATTTTTATCCAATTATTGCAAAGATTTATCACATAGCTAAAACCTATGCAATAGCAGTGGAGAATTACATCAATCAGTATTAGCCTTGGCTTCTTGGTTTTTTGTTTTTGTTCCTCGCAGGAAAAATGTAAAATTCTGTACACGTTGATTGAACATGTTTGACTCTACGAATCGTTTTGGTGATCGTCAAACTAATCTGCTGGTTCAAGATTAAAGCAGCTTCATGCCGTACAATACAATACGTCATCAAAAGTTTAATTCAGCACTTCGAGAAATAATACATTTATGCACTCTTGTTAACTTGAAGAGTTGATCTCGTGATGTCGTTTTTCCCTGTTGGTCTAATGGATAACATCCTTCAACGGATCAAAGGGTCCATGAATTCGAGCCATAATCGGTTCACCGAACATACATGAATGAAAGTGGTGGAATCTTTGAAGCGGAGAATCCTTGTCGAATAAAATCACGTGACGTCATTATGGAATGCCATTAAAGCAACAAACTTCTCTGTGTTGCTGGAATACATCGATGAATGAAGATTAGGAAAAATTGTTAATTTGGAGTCCGCGGACTATTTTGACACTTTTGATGCACTGGAACAATCTGTTCAACCGTTTACAATCTGGATTCGTTCATTCGCTACACAGAACAATGTTTTCTAACATTGTTCTGTAAATGGAAGCAGTGATTTGGATAACAGCTGCCAATGTTGAAATAACGTCATCAGAACAACGCGATTTATCATTGGATGGAAATGGAAGCTCATCGAGGAGTGGTCGACTCAATATCCACGAAGATGTTATAGAACTTCGCTTGAAATGTCGCGTACCGTTTGGCACTTATTATTTTCGTAATACTGGTTAAGCCAATTGCTTGGAATCAATATTTCATTGCACCCTTTTTCTACGACAATGCAGCAAGTTCATTGAAAAAATTACGTTTTATAATGTGTTGTACTTGGCAATTAATGCAGTTACAATTTTCCTTGTTTTGTGTCTTAATGAACAAAATTTTCTCACGAGTACATCACTTGGCAAAGAGGACAAAATTTGAGGGTTCATTTACACGATGATGTTATTATGAACCTAATGTGCAATGCAAATTAATCTGCTTTGAAATTTGCACCTTTCGAATTTCGAAAAAAATTAAATATTTAAGAGTATTTATCCGAAATCGGAAATAAAATTCCAATTATCTATCGATTGTTTTGTTGCGAATATAGGGAAACCCCCCCCCCCCTCCCTTTTAGAATCATCATTGGGATCTTGTGTTTAGATATTTCCTGCTGTCACTGTTGGTGGAACGGTCACCTGCAAATTATGAAAATGAAAAAAAAAATCATATTATGTGAATATTTAAATTTTATTTTGGATGTGGACATTTCCAATATATGCCAATATGTTGTTATGAAATACTCACGTGCGATGTTTTTTCACCATATTTACTCCAAAAGGTCACATTGCAAACGGTCTTGTGTCCTGTACGCTGGTCAAACATGTGGCAACTGCTGTACGCCGGACAATACAAGTGAAGACTGACGGCCGTGTCCGAGTGACTGGAATTTTCCACACGATGTAGCCCGATGGAATCTGTTTGACGAGACAGGAGAGTGCTGCATTGCATTGTCGGTAAGCAACGAATGTCAGTAACCCACACACACTATTAAAGATATGTGACGTAAGAGTTGTGCTATGTGTAACTCATTTGCGCAAGTAACATAATGCTTCAAATTGAAATTTGTCAAATCATAAAAGTACGTTTTCTCGAATATGTTTTAATACACATTCGATGATTCGAGATGAGAGTACGAGCCGCCCGGCTCAGTGGACATAGCAATCGACTGCAGTATGGGTGGTCCCGGGTTCGATTCTCAGCACAAGCTCTCGGTTATTCGATCCTGCGATACTGGTGACAGCACCCCTCATACCCGATGCCTGGGCATCGAGGCTGAGGCTAAGTTTGGTGGCTAATTGTTCCTGTTCAGAGCTTGGTGGTGATGTCAGCAGGATATCTCCGCTGCTATCCCCATCCAATAGGTATTCTATCACTTCAGCAATAAGATGTTTTAGCGGAATTTTTTTCAATTAAATATTGGCTTACTTGTTTGGTTAAACAAATTAGCTAAATATTGTTCAGTGAATTAATTAATAGTTAAAATTAGTTATGTTAATTCAACGTTTCCTTTGGGTTCCAATCTAAATATTAATTGCAGCTGGGTCCAGCGTAATTATAGGCTAGTTTAATGAACAATTCCGGGGTCCAACAGAATAATTTAAACTGAGCCGTGGCAATTTTTTTTTCCTGCTTCAAAAAGTGCTCAACCCATGTTGCTAAGCGGATATCTTTTAACCCCATTGGCTCGATTAAAAGATTTATTTAATTGAATGAACCTCTTCACTAGACAATCAAGTTCTTTAGGTTACCTCAATTGGTGGCAATTCGTGTCGATCACCCTTTGAACTTAATTGTACCTTGATCATTAATATGAATGCAATTGAGCAAGTCGCATGGTCGGCAGAGCCTTTTGCTGGTAACCGGAGCATTTTAAATTGTATTGATCGCTTACAAGGGTGTGCCACTCGATGAGAGAAATATGGACGACACTTGAGAAGAATTGTGAATTAATTTGCCTGAATTAACGTCAAGTGACGACGATTAATCTCGCTTTAAAAATAATAGTTTCTATGGCATGAAAACCACTTTGAATAGTATTTATAAATTTGGGAGAAAGGTAGTGGACAAGTTATGAAACTATTTTTTTCTGCTCATTTATTCAACTAATTTATTTTTCTTATTGTCTATTAGGAGAACCTTTTGTAACATGGTTCGATAATATGTGATGTCCATTGAGTTCTACTACGAAGAATGCCTACCGTTAATGTAGCATACTTCGTTAATACCGATGGGCGTCCGGCCTTGTTCTCTCAGTTCTTCCTCAGGTTCCGAATCACTCGGCCAAGCGAACCGAATTTCGGTCAATTCCCCGTGCAGCATCTACAGGGAAACGAAAAAAAAAAGTTTAAAATCATGACTTCACTGATCGTGACGTAACGATTTTTTGTTGTTGGGGAATATAGGAAACTTTAATCAGGAGCTGGATTGAACTGGTGTTGGCGTTTATCATGTGACATGTTGGATGCCATGTGGAGTTCATAAACTTTTCTGTCGTTAAGGTCGCGCGTCGTCCGATTCTAGAGCTGTCAAGTCACCAATATTCCTGATTAGAAAATACTGCGAGATGAAAACACTTTATATAAAAGTGTTTGGCGTGATTTGGGGGGTGGGGGCGACGTTAGTGAATTGTCCCGTCGTCTGACTGGTGCTGGAGGACGGAGAGGGTAGAACTCGTAGTAATATTCAAGAGCATTTGTGGGACGTGCACTGATTGTGTCGTGCGTCATTGGCCAGCGTTGTCGCTGTGCCGTACGCGACGTCGAAGCTTGTTTTTGCGATTCGACACCGACGACCTAGCGCAATAGTGCGATTGATACTCCATCAATTGCTCACTTCCTTTTTAATCTTAACTTATATTTCTGGATTCGCTAGTGGTTTCCAATGTGGTTTGGTTATGCAGCGAGCAATCGAAAAATATTAGTATAGCTATCTTTTGGTATTTGTTTTCAAATAACATTTTTTTGTTGATTTAGTTCCACACAAAATATTCGGTATGGTTTTACACACCCAGGGGGTTCATACCCATCTGGTAAGTCAAGGAAAATTCGTAATTTTTTTTTAGAATTTATGGAGACTTGTTAAATGAAATTTGCGCTGCATGCGCGCTCTTTCCATTTTCTATTTGATACAATTAAAAAAATTCGTGAGCCGTGAATACTTTACACTGTTTAGCGATTAATTTGTACTAACAAAAAAAAAGTCTTAAAAAATTTAAATTTTGGTCAGGGTAAGTCAAAGATAATTTCGATTTCAGTTTTCAGGATGAATCATAATATACGATAGCTATACTGTTTTTAATCACCTCCATTTCCATTCATTGGATAATTAATCCGCTGTACAATTATTGTGTGAGGCTACATTACAGGATAAAATTTTAATTTATTTATCCTATTCATCGATATTTTATCCATGTAAACTCATTCGTGCAATCTTTCGAGCTCGAGTCCAATTTATTATCGTTAATGTTTGTACTCTAGCCCCGTGCTCGGTCACTTAAATGGTCGGATAACGATTAGTTGGCAGGAGAGATTTCTTTCAATTATGATCGTGCCATAAATTGAAAAAAAAGTGGCGTGATGGTTCTCGACAATAAAAATGCTTGCGCGTCAGACCAGGGTTGGCCAATAGCTGGTGTTGACCAATTACGCGTTACTTGGGCTAGATTTGGATACAGTTTCATGGCCTGGGGGACTCGAGGTTTCAGTTTCAAATCGAGTCTTAATTTTCTGGCAGTCTTGTTTTTTTCGAATCTTTCGAATTGATCAACCTGCGCTACGTGTCTGGTTTTCTGTAAACATTCATTAGCGACGGGGCCGAAACTGCTAAACCTGGTTGTACGTTAAAAATGACTATGGATACAGGGGATCAATTAAAGTCTTATCTATTTCTAAACTTGTTTCTGTCGGCCTTCGCCAAAAGTTGTAGCAATGACACTTGAGAGGTATTTAATTTAAAAAAAATAATAATGAAATAAATATTTTGTGCAGTTGTGGGAGCAATTTTAGTTTTTGTTATTCTTTCTGATTCTTAAAAATCATAAATATTAAAACTTCATTGTTCAGTGTCCTTCATTGTTTGCGTCCTTGCGTTCAGGTCCATGTCCTTCGTCGTTCATGTTCATGTCATTTCATGTCCTTGGGTAAATCTTAAAAACAAGTTAAACTGTCTAAAGCATTTACACTAGACATTTTTGGATCTCGATTCCAGATTCTTGCTGTTGGCAATAACTTCGCTTGATTGGAGTGAATAATTTATTTTTTTAGCCAAGTTCACCTTCATGAAACAGTGGGCGTCAGCATGATCGTGAATGACGCTGCCTTGTCCTTCATTCCAGCACAGGATCATCAGGTTATACTTTCCGTTGCCGGCATCTACCAAATTTCTCGTATACCTGAAAAAAATAGACGAATTTTATACTATTGACAATGGCGCTAATTCATATATTCTGTAAACATACAGTTCGCGTTTAGTTACACGTATCAGATCACATTCAGAATATTTTCTGTAGAATGCGTGCCAGTCCGATATTGTCAATGGCTAAGCGCACCAATAAATGTATAGACCCACCAAAACTAAAAATCCCGACAATTGTAAAGTTGGCCTTGGGACACGCAGTCACTTGTTCGACGGCGACCCTGACAGATTAGATGACTTCCAAACCAGTCATAGAAATCAACCAAACATATTGTTCGGCCTTGTCTGGTTTTTGAAGAAGGATATATACTCGCGTATGTGCGTGTGGCGGCCTCCAAATATTAATTAACTGCGTTTCACATTACGCAATCTTAACACGATTCCGTGTTTCTCGCTTTTGCCCGCATGCACCCAATTTATTAATGTCAAATCGCGCTATATTCGAGAAGATGCGCTAAATATTTGAGTACAAAGAAATTGTTTTCGTCAGTCGACAATCTATCATTAAAACTGCGTGTATGCTCATAGCATTGCTCATCGCAGGTGTTTGCTCCTGAAGGCTGAAGCCCAAGTGATTTTTAAGCTTAACAAATAAACTTTCACTTATTTTAAATGCCCAATATTCGCACCCGCACTTTAATTTAAATTTAAGCTGAACTCAACGGGAAAATTGTTAAAGTATCTTGGGGAAAACTGACTAAATTATAAAAATGTTGTTTTC
Source organism: Melogona broelemanni (assembly GCA_033995665.1). Taxonomy (NCBI): domain Eukaryota; kingdom Metazoa; phylum Arthropoda; class Diplopoda; order Chordeumatida; family Chordeumatidae; genus Melogona; species Melogona broelemanni. The sequence continues at coordinate 8,410 of JAUJYS010002449.1, forward strand.
CGATTAATTATTCGTGAGTTTACATATATATCGTTTGCATAACGCCAAGATTTCCTAATTTTGGAGCTGCCAATTTCTTTTTTAACTTTAACAATTTCATAAAGTTATACCTATTGTACAACTAATGGCTAAATTCTTCACACTAACAATTTACTGACAGTACTTATACACTTTAATCCAATAATGAGCAAGCACGATGACATCTAAACTTTAAGATTTTCTTAGCCAAATTGCCTCGTTCAATTAATTGCTGACTGTATAATTGATTTGAATGCATGCCATCAAGCCAAACCTCCCTCGACTGAGATTTAATTAAAAGCACGTGGCTAAAGCTAACCTGATTGTTCAAATTCGTTGCTCGTTACTGTTTTTGACTGCGTTGACGGTGTTCGTGTTACTGTCTTAAGAAATATTCTCATTTAAAAAATTTATATCTTAAATTTAAGATGTTAAGTAGGAAAAAATGCCCTTGCAGATGATACTAAATATTAACTTTCTAAAGTGCATGCGTAGAATGTGTTGTGCGGTGTTTTTTAAAATGCGAATTTAAAGTTTTGAAGGTTGATGTAACTTAACCAATTTCGTCCCCGGTGGGCTCTTCAATGGAAAACACACCGATTAATTTAGTAACCGCTTATTAAAAGTGATTGACAGCCTATAGGGTGATAGTGGGCTCCAGGCTACTGCGCACATTACATATTTTCGAACAAATCGTCTTATGGGAGCTCAATATAAAAAAGACAAAAGGTAAAAGCAGTGTCCATTTTACCTAATCCCGTAGGGGGGTTCGACCCCCCCCCCCCTCAGTGGTCTGACCCCCTCCCCCAATACTGTGCATAAACGGTGAATTTAACCGACCCTGGTAAATCGGACACTGGGTAAAGGCCTGTATACAGACTTGTTACGAGTTATAGCGAGGAAAATTCCAACACATTGTTTTTTTCCATTCTCCTGCGATAGACTACCTCAATAGAAACCGGCGTTTAGCCTAACGGTAGTTGCCGGCCTAAATTTGGAAGCTATATGTTTTTATTTATCGATATAAAGCGAGATTCTTTCTGAAATGACGGCGTTTAATTGAAATTTTAAAAAATGTGTCGGTGTCAAGTGGCCGTTGCTTTCATACGGTGTTAAATATCTGTCGGCAGCTACTGTCTAAGCTCATAAAACTGATGCCAACAGATAAAAGTGACAGAAAGCGTACTTTCTGTCACTTCAGTTGCTAAGGATAAATATTGGAACGTTGACGTTTGACGTCAATTGGTAATCGATCGAACGGAGCGTTTTGGAATTTGTATCATGATTACTGACCGTTAAAATCTGGCGTTAAAAAAAAACTTCACGCCTACTATGTACGTCACTACGTGTAACGGAAATACGGAAATACACTTTGCCGCCGAATATGATTTGCCCCAAAGCTACTTTTTATTAGAAAAAAAAAATGATATAAAATTTCGAAACCAGTGCGGTTGCGCTATTAATTTTCAAAATATACTGGTTTATTCGTTTTAATGTTGACATATGAGCTTGGGTCAGAAACTTGAAATACTCGTGTATATGATCCGCTTGTTGGATTTAATAAATAGATTTTGTGCTACTTTTAAAAATAAATCGGTTTTTGTTTTGCTTTAAAATTGTTCATCTCGGAAATGCCTGCGCTGCATATTCAATATTTTAATTGTGATGAACTTCGGTACAAATGTTTGGAAAGTGTTGAATGTTATTTATTTTTAAAAAATCTGCATGGAGGGGAGAAAAAAGCTTTAGAAGAATTTGCTGACCTGTTACTTTTTGCTGCATTTCAAATACGCACCTGCGGCCGAAAAATTAGTCACAGAGCTCTCAAGAAATTTTATTCACTTTCTTCTCGTTGAAACTTCGACGCGAAGTATTTTTTAAAAAGTGGTAGAAATCGCTTGTGCGTGCTACGCGCGTAACCTGTCTGCTCGATTAAATCGCCGGTTCTTATAATTATATTTTTTCTTCTCCGATCCAGTGAATTCATAATTTCCTTGTGCATATCAAGAGAAAAAGCCAGGCCGGTTTCGTGTACGTTCTGGAATGCACTTTCAAAAACTTAAAATAGTAAATAGCCTCTGGTGAATTCTTCCACCTCCCTCCACGGATCACGCAAGTTTGAACAGCGTGAAAAACTGGATATGTGGGTCAGTCAGGAGCCAGGCGACGTGCCTCACAGACTTTAGACAGTTTTTTCGATTTCGATCTATCGTGTTCTACGCAAAGAAAAGACGCGGAAACTCAAACAACAAAAGACAGTGCTGTTTGATCCAGGCAAACACAACAATGCATCGAACCCAAGGGTGGCATTTCTTTAGGTGGGTCTGAGAATGCAATGCTGCATGATCAACATAACTGTTGGACTACTTACTATCAGTGAAATTACTTTTTGTTCCGTGGCTTATGACATCCAATGGGCAGGCTAGCGAATCTCGATAGAAAATTTAAAGTGACGCATTATTTTCTCGTGGTAAAAACATTGGTTGTGTTCCGGGACAAAAGATTATATTTTTTAAAATTATAATTATTAAGTTTTAAATGCCTGATAGAATGGCAATTATATTCATCAGTTACAGTCATAATTATTAATGCTTATTAAATACAGAAATAGAAAATTATAAAAAATAGTTCTTTGTTCGGTGCATATTCCGTAAGCAATCTTACCGATACAATGTAAACTTAATTTTTAAAAAATGATCTAGATTCCAAATTGTTTTGTTTGGTGAAATTGAGCGCGCTGAAAGTGTGTCACAACGATAAAATAATAAACACTTATAAGCATGGCTAGCAAATGCAAACAAATTTGCAGCTAAATGTTTTATATCGCTGTTTTAACATCATAACCTGATGATGCAAGTCACCAATCTACAGATCGTAATTGTATTGGAAACAACTTTTTATTCTATCGCATAAGAGTGGGATTGACAATTGCAACTTGGCATACCTGGAATATGCCGGGAATACGGAATAAGAAAATTGTTGCTTACATCAACCGTAATTTGATCTGGTTCTACATTTAAAGTAAATATTACGATTACATTTTTTTTGGGACATACTAAAAATGTACAAAAAAAAAGAGTTTCGAAAATGATTGCGCAAGACATAACTTCCCGGTCTTACAAGTAAACAATTTCGAAAGTCTGATTATTCACAAATATTATTGTGCAACACTACACTGCAATTTGGAGTTTACAGCTGTACTACGCCGTTCGCCATTTATCCAAGTATGTCTTGACATTTTTAATTGCTATTGCGTAAACTATATTTTTGAAAATCAATATTTCGTTTAATTTCTGCATTTCATGACGACTTTTGACTTATAAGGTTTGTGTCACCATTTTATAATCGAATGGTTAATAGTCTTAAAAACTATTGCTAGATTTAATTATTTTAATATATCACATTTATAGTGCAATATTATAAATTACACCGTAAGTGCGTCAAACTTTTAAAAGTCACTGTCTTTTGTTAAAGTCTGTTCGGCCCCTTCTAGGAGTAGACAGACCGATTGTTCGGTTTCAATAGAATAGTTCGTGAGTTACATTGTAAGTTTGGCGCCTACTTCAATTACTTCTGTCTGTCGCCAGTGAAATTATCTTATAGGTGCTAAGCTTGCAGAAATAGAACACCTAGACCAGTGAAGCGCGGTCTTCTGACCACCGCCATAAACCTATCCGAAGAGGCTGCTTGCGCTAGCAAATGAGATAGAAATGTAAATTGTAAATGTAAATGTAACGTTATATATTATTCAAGATTGCAGTGCTTGCGCAAATTGAAGATTGCACGTGTAGATTTTGTGATGTGGATTCATCGACTGGCTAGGTGGTTTCCCCCCCCCCCGAAGATGCTCCAATAATCTTGAAAAGTTGTTTTTAAATGAAGAAAAATAAACAGCTAAGAATTGACAATGCGACCAACTTGTTTTTAGAGGGTGGTTTCGGCTTACCTGCTGCACCTGTCGTACTTGGCGTATTTTTCCCAATCCTTGGGGTTACTCTTGTACGACGTCATCAACTCACGCACGTAGTCCACGTTAACCTCGTCGGACTCGAACACGCGGTTCAGTTTGCGGCACAGCTCGTCCAGCGAGTCGGCCGTCGGCAGCTCCGTCATCATCTCCGTGTCGGTCATCTTCACCGTCTAGTGTCTGTCGAACTTCTGACGGTTCTCAAAACCGCGCCAACGCTCGTTTACCCACTACCACCACCACCACCACCACCGAAATCACGGTTCGGAGTTTGGTCGAGTGCACGCGAGGACCAAGGGGGAGGGAGAGAGGGAGGGCGGGCTGAGGTGAGGGGTGAGGTACGGGGGTTGACGGTGAAAGAAGCAAAAATAATCGAGGCGCGCACACGTCAGTCGGAATGTATCGAGAGTGGCCGTTCTTTTTTTTTCCTCAGATAACAATTTTTCAATTGTCGAAACCGGTTTGCTATTGGTCCGTTGGTCGAGCCAAAAAGCGAGCCCTCCTCCTTTTATATAACTTAACTTCAACACACCCAATACTCGGGGGCCTGTTGACTGACGTCACGTGATGTATAGAAATGCTCTTCGGTCGGGGCTTCTTAGGCGCAATTGGACTGTCAGTAAGATGCTCGTTTACGATTAAAGAGTCCGAGCGATGTACGTTCATCAAAAGCGCGAGCTACAGTATCTACCAAAATTCTTGTAGAAAGGTTTTTCTCGAAATTTTTCTACGTTCACGCGAGAATCTTCGAATTTTTGTCAAACGATTTTTGAGCGTAGCGCGAGGCGAATATTTCCGCGTCCAATAAATAATTCGGTATCGAAGCTACTGATTTTTTATAATCGACGTTTATTGTTATTATTCGTCAGAGCGCGCGAGGCAAGTTTTGAATTCGTAATTAGGCTCTTTTTCTCGATCGCCGGATCTGATTTTTTTTTTTGCTCGCGTCGAAATTCAAGGTTGTTTCGATTTTATTTCTGAAAAGGAAAGGTGATTTTATACTATTTTCGACGCGTTTGTTTATCAGTAAATTTGGAGTAGTTGTCGACCATCCTGTCATTCGTCCATGAACCGTTCCGACTCGAATTTGATTTTTCTATTCGTATGGCGCGCAGACGCCGGAGATCAAAGGATAGAGATACACAGGTTGTCATCTCCCGGAGACAAACCGCACGTGTTACTTCTTCGAATTTGTTGCTGGGCGAAATTTTAAATTCGAATTCCTTATAGAAGATTGATTTATGCTTTGCGGGGCGCGTCATAGAAATATTGGCTTTTTTCAATGGTTGTGAATGAATATTCAGTGGAAACAAATTACAACATTTATTATATTTGTACTTGAAATTTTGAACAATAATTAATAACAGAGATTTTCTTCATTTTCATATCTACTCGTATCCTTATTTCATTTAACCTGGTTATTAATTCTGTAGATAATCAGCATATTTATTTGATCAAATTTATTAATTTTCTTTATTTTATTGGAATACATGTATTAATATAATAAAAATGAAAACCTTAGCGCGTTTGCATTACAACATAAACCTCTTCATCTACTGTACAAACATTTATATGCGTGGCATTGCATGATCAGCTTAGCTACATGTTAAAATGCTGAGGTATAAAAATAAAAAAAAACATTTGAATTAGGCCGTAAGTACGAGTCTATTTTTTGTATATATTTTTTTATTATTTCATTTGAATTTTGTTTGATTTTTGTTATTTGCTGCACGATACCGATCGACATTTTTTTTGTGTCTGAAATTTTATGAGTGGTACTATTTATGTAACACGAAGCTCCGGTATCCACCCGGGCTCTTGTAGTTCTGAAATATTGGATGACAGCGCTCACCAAATAAAAAAAAAATTAATTTGGCAATCTCGAAATGTAATCCAAGAATAGCGCTATCTTGTATGCACGTATATGGTGCGGTTAGACGGTTATTGATCACGAATTTAGATAGCGGTTTTTCTAAAAATAATGATAACAGGCATCAGTACTAAAGATCCGCAAAGCACACACGTAATTGTGTTTCTCTGCGTAACTGTCCAGTAATACTGTATCTTGTGTTATGTAAATCAATAGCAAATTTCTTCAACGTAATTAATTCGTTAAGTATAACAAAAAAAAAAGAGTTTCAGTTGTTTTAAATAATTTTGCTTTGCTAGCTTGTATTTTTTAATGTTAAAAGAAATATGCGTGATGAAGTCCTATCCAGAGTTGATACAGTCGTCACAGATGTCAGTTCGCCTCGGAGTAGTCTCACGAATTAAGTTTCTACACTCCCTGGGTTCAATTAACCGCTGTTTTAAGTTTTTTAGAACCTAAGACACGTAATTATCATGCTTTCAACATCAGCATGACTTTATCATTTTGTGTTTTATTTCACAAT